>NIPQ01090509.1:0-20704 GCA_002806875.1 Lepidotrigona ventralis hoosana
TTTTTTTTTTTTTTTTTTTTTTTTTTTTTTTTTTTTTTTTCTTTTTTCTGTCCCTTAGATTCCCTCTGCATTTTACCTAAGCACGCTATACACGCTTAACTATCTGTTATTTCTGTATACATTTAATTTACGTTCAGTACTTATTGCAAGAAGATTGTTGGCATGCTTATTGCAAGTGTTCTTTTAATTTTTTTTTTCTTTTCTTCCTTTTTTCCTCCTTTTCTTTTCTTTTTCGTCTAGAGCAACGAATACGTAGGTTGCACGACGGAAACGCGCCCTGTTTAGCACGCGCGCGCCTTCTTCCGGAAGCAGGCTATCATTTTTCTCCGCCAATAAAATATATGTACAACGCTTCAAGGCTACGCACACAATGCGTCTCTCGTGCAATTCGTATACGCGTATATTTCAATAAGGAACTCTGTTTATGTATATAAGTATGTGTATTATTATGTACCCGTGTGTGTGTACGTATATATATGCCTGTCCTATGGATTCTCGTCGAGTGCTCGACGATCGCCTAAGTCACCCTCCTCCCCTTTTCGCTATATTCATTCTCCGGCACGGTATCTCTCTCTTTCTTTCTGTCGGCTTCCGGTCGACTCTGTCCTATGAACACAGTCTGGGATCGATTCGTGGACGAAATGGAGCGGCGGTGCATCGCGGTGCAGCTGCTTGCTTCTCTCTTTTTCGATCGTTCCTCCTTTAATAGAATACGCAGGCATCGCAGGGATGAATTGGGAAGTTTTTCAAGGCGGAGGGGGAGGGGGAGCAATAGCGGAGGCTTAGAAAAACACGGGAAGAAGGGGGAACGGAAGTGATTACAGGGGATTGCACGAACACTCGCGTGATTTCATTTTTACGCAGCGTTGAGCAAGAGAGAATGTTGTTTCGTACGATCTAGATTACGTAAGAGGCTCTCTCTNTTTTTTTTTTTTTTTTTTTTTTTTTTTTTTTTTTTTACAATTTTCGAAAGATCGAAGACACAACGAGGACGCAGAGATTTACACAGACAGATTGTATGTTGGTGAGATTTGCAGCAAGCTTTAGAAACGTTATCGGTCCACTAGAGAATTAGCACTGGAATATCTTAATGTCATGATGTAGATAGAATCTGGTAAAACTATATATCGATCAACCTATGCGTATACATTTGCGCGGATTTTACAAAATTTTAGCAAAAGTAAATTGTTTACTTGTTAGTAGTCTTCTAACTTGCCAACCTTTTGTTTCCGTTGTCACAATCAGAGAATGTAGAATTTATTAAACGTACATCGATCAGTGTACGCCTAATGTTCATAAGATTTTAGCAAAAGTAAATGTCCCTCATTTCATTAGAAAACTATCGATACGTGTCTTTGAATCTTTTGCCTCCTGTTTCGAGAATTTTTAAATTCCGAAAAGAAAGTTTCAAAGCGTATTATATATGTATATACACACACACACATTTACGTATGTATGTAATCGATAGTTTAACATTGTAACGTTAACTTTTGATAAAATCAACTGCACCGCGATACTCCCGCGGAATTCAGATATAGCGGAACTTTTTCTTCAGTCCGCATTCTCTCGGTGAAACTGACTCAAGTTGTTCGTATAAAAGTGGATAACGAACTCTGCCTAATTTGAAGTCGTCCTAAAGGTATTGCAACGGTGTGAGAAAGAGGATTCCTTTCTTTCTTTCTTTCTTTCGTTTTTTTTCTTACTTTTTTTTTTTGTAATTCGCGGTATTGCTAGTCTTCCTCTCTTTGATAGAATGTCGATAGATATGTATACGTACGTGTAAATCCCGATCCATCGAGTTCAACTTGGCAAACGGAGCACGACAATACGATCCGACGAGCTTCGAACATTCGATCGACCGTTGTTTTGCGAACGGTCGACGACGAAAAACACCTACAACGTGAGCGTGTCTTCTTCCGCTTGCTTCTTCGCGAAAAAACAGCGAACCCATTGTTACTCGGTAGTTTCTGTCGTTCAGACGTCTCTTCAAGATAAATTATTGCGATCTGTAGGCAAACATTTTCCTCTCGAAGATTCTTAAAAGCCTTTTCTTTCCACGATAGAACTTCATTTATATAAGCTTGATGCGGAGAAGAAGCACAGTGCGGTTCTTCCTCCTTCATTGGTGAGCTTTCGTTCGTGCGATAAGAGTTTCAAATAAGCGTCCATCTCAAACAAATGGCGGCCATATAAACAGAGTTCTACACTCAATTTTTCTCAGTTCAATAGCTAACGATAAGTTTTACTTCGAGGCTTTTATCTTGAGCGAGCACCAAACTTCGAAAGTTTAAATACGGCAGTTTTGAAGTTGGAAACATGAAGACGAACAAAAGTTGAGTAACAAAGAATTCACTGTACCTGTTCGCGAGAATCCTGACTTCGTTTAACGCGTATAATTAATCAGTTTTTTAAAAAGTACGAGGCTACAATTAAAAAAAAAAAAAAAAAAAAAAAACGCATGTCTCTAAAACACTATCTACCACTATCTACAATCTAGAGAGAGAGAACGTAGAAGAAGAATAAGAAAGAAAGAGGAAACGACGAAATGTCTGCGCGAAAGGACGAAACGACGAAGTATAATCCTTTCGAGGAATGAAAAAAGTTCGCAGGCTTGCATGGCTAAGAGCTTTTGGTTACGCTTTCTAGGAAAATAAAAAAAAAAAAGAAAAAAAAACAAAAACGAAGAGGAAAAAAACACTGCGTCTCGTTGGACTATGTCTTTAGGTTAGGCTACGCATACTGCTTTCGTTCGGCACGAGATAAAGTACGTATTCGTACGAAAAGTTGCGATCTTCTTAGATCTTCTTAGTCGCTCGTCGCCATCAAGGTCCTAATCGATAAATCAACGAGCACCGACAAACGAGTTTCTTTTTCTTTTTCTTTCTTTCTTTTTTTCACGTGTTGTTGTGAACTCGTTTGATTGGCAACAAATAAACAACCGAAACCAAAAAAAAAAAAAAAAAGAAAAAAGGAAGAAGGTAAAAAGATTCTTGCCTATCCCCGTCTATCGAACTCGTTGGGCCCTCGTTCGCGATTCATTGCCCTGAGTATCCTTTGTACATCGTATCTATACGAGTTTTTTGACTTGCCGGGGACTTGTCCCGGAGGAACGTGCGTACGCCATCGCGAAATTCGCTACAGACCGACCCTAGAACCTCATCGATCGAGGGGCACGTCTTCCATGTTGGCTACATTACCGAAATGCTGGAAGCCGTTTTTAAAGATGCGTCCTCTGCTAGTGCCAGCCTTCGTTTGATCCAACAGCGTCACGTTGTCTTCGAACTCTTTCACCCATCTGGCCGTCTCGTTCGCCCAATGGAACCTGATAGGCGCCGCGTGGTGATACGGTTTCTTCATGCCCGAGTTCCGGCTCTCCACGCCCTCGGTCGAGTGGTAGAACGATTTCTCGTAGAAATCTTGGCCGAGGAACGGCTCGAGCTCCGACACGACCTCCATAAACGTCGGACGATCACTCGGCCGCCATTTGAAGCACTTCTCCATGATCTTTTGAATGTTCTCGGGACAGTTGCGCGGTATATTCAGGGTCCCTTTGTGCAATACGTGGCTCAGCACTTCCTCGTTGGAGAAGCCCTGATAGGGAATTTCCGCGAGGGTTAGAATCTCGTAGAGTACCACGCCGAACGACCAAACGTCCGAGTCCGACGTGAACACACCGTCCGACAGGTTCTCCGGCGCCATCCATCTGATCGGGAGAAGGCCTTTCCTGCCGATTTTGTAGTAGTCCGTCTCGTAGACGTCCCTGGCCATTCCGAAATCCCCGATCTTGCACACCAAGTCCTTGGACACCATGCAGTTCCGCGCGGCCAAGTCTCGATGAACGTACTTCTTCGACTCCAAGTAGGCCATGCCATCGGCTATCTCGGCCGCCATCCTCATGATCCTGCAGGCATCCGGCACCAGATGGGTGTCGCGAATTCGCCGCAAATAGGTCTTCAAATCTCCGTTCTCCATGAGCTCCATGACGACGAACGGTGGGTTCTCGATGGACACCACGCCGATCAATTTGATTATGTGAAAAGTCGAGAAGTTCTTCATTACCGAGGCTTCGTTCAGGAATTCGTTCTTCTCCCTGGGACTGGCCGTCTTCGAGATAGTCTTGATGGCCACCGGCGTGTTCTTGTCGTACACCCCTCTGTACACCATCCCGAAATTGCCCAAACCAAGCTCCTCCAAGATCTCCACGCTTTCTCGAGGCACCTCCCACTCGTCGATCACGTACTTGGTTTCTATGTAATCAGGGTTCACGCTGGCGATCAGTCTCTCCTGCTTCTTCTTCTTCTGATGGTACTTCAATAGGAAGAACAGAACGATCAGTATCACAAACAGAACAATGAGCGTCGTGATCAGCGTTATTAATGTGATCGGTGTGGTGTCGCTCAGGCCTATGGAGAAATACACGACATTCGAGAAATTGCCATCGCCAGCCAGCGACGTGGACCTCACTCGTAGACTGTACTTTCCAGGACTCAGGTTCTTGATGAAGTAACTGTTCACCGTCGACAACGTGTATTTCCGACCGGTTCGCGGGATACACTCGGTGCTCTTCTTCGCGTCTTTCACGTCCAGGTTGGTGTACTCGATCGTGTACGAGACAGTGATTGCGTTAGGGTCCTTCACCGAATCCCAAGAAACCTCGACGATAGTGTTGTTGGTCACCTGAACCTTCACGTTTTCCACGTCATCCGAGTGAACCCGCTTCTTCGTCCTTGTGTACGTGTACTGAATCGACGAACACAGGTTCGATTTGTTGACCTTGACGCCGCACGCCGCTATGCTGATAATGTAGCGCGTGTAGTGTCGAAGATTCTTGATCACGAACTTGTTCCGATCGCTCACGTTGTACGTGAGCGCGTGCTTGTCCATCACGTTCGGCCGTTCGGATTTAAACGTGTCGGTCTCTTTCTCTTCTTCCTCCGGTCGAGGCGTGGACAGATTGTTCGTCAGCTCGTAGAACTGATCGTCCACGTTGTTGTCGTTGTACGTATTGTACACGCAGTAGTCCTTCCAACCGGGTGATATGTAGCTGATAGTCGTGTTCTCGTGGCAGAAGATCTCGAACTTCTTCGACGTGATAATATTCCCGTTCGTGTTCTTCGAGCAACACGAAAGCCGATTCGCCACTGGCGTCTTCACGGTTACGTCAGGCACCAGTTGGTCGGACTCCAATTCGTTCTCCAGCGTATGGTTGCAGTAATCCCTCGTGGAGATTAAGCTATCGTCTTCGTAGATCACGACGCTGGATACCATGTAGTATCCTATTGGTCCATTTGGGAACAACGGTGGTTCCCATTTGACTAGAATCTCGGTGTCGCTCAGGGGCTGAGATACTACGTTCATCGGTGGCGACGGAATGGTGCTCCTCGTCCTGAAGAAGATGATCCTCGATTGGCCAACCGGCTCCACGAACTTGCTCGATCTGGCGTTGAGCGTTTTCACGTACACGGCGTACTTGGTGTACGGCTTCAGGCTGCTGATATGCTTCGACACCGTGGCGTTCCATTTAGGAATATCTACGTCAACAATCTGCCAAGTGTTGTTGCCCCCGCAAGCGTTCATCTCGTACGTGATATTCTGGTTTTCCGTCTCGATGTAGTTCAACAGATAATTGAGCAACTTCTGCCCCTCCGGTGGCTCGTAACTGTCCCACATTAAATCCGCGTAATCTGGCCCCAGATTTTTCACCGTGATGTTTATGTTCACTATGTCGCAAGCTACCTTCTCGCCGTTCGATTGTGGCTGTATCTCGAGGTCGGTGTAGTTCGTGATGTTCACCATCTGGCTGAACTGTATGATCGTGGACAGGCAGAGTTTCGGGTTGTAATGGAAGAACAGCCGGCCGTTCTCGATCTTCACCTCTTGTCCTGGTGGGAACAGACTCGAGAGGTTGGGATTGTCGAGTACCGACAGACTGGAGTTATTGATGTCCAGTTTCTCACCCTTGATCACCTTCAGCTTCTTCAAGAAGTTCAACGAAGTGATAGGGAACGAGTGAGCGATCTTGACGTATTCGGAGACTTCTTCGACCCGGCCGAACGCCTCGCTCAGCTCGTTCATTATGTTGGGATTTCCGTTTCGTATCTGGAACTCCAGCGCGCCTTTCACCACAGTTATACCACGGAAACTCTGTGCGTCGGAAATGTGACGTATCAAAGCACCGTGGCTGACCTTCCGGCAGCTGTTCACGCAAGCGCGACACGTGGTCATCTGCAAGTCGAATGAAATATTATGAATGGAATGTGTTGCTAAAAATAGAGGAATCTTCATTCATAGCTGTTGTTTGTAAAAAAAAAAAAAGATATCGATATCGAAGTTTTAATCGGTTAAAACGGCGTTGGTACCAGGTGAAAATCGTAGTCAAAATCAGATAGTTCAATCGCAAATAGACGAATGGTGATTTGGTTGACATTGTACGTTTGAATAACTTAAAGTTCAGTTACATTGCTCGATGCAAGCAAAATTTAAAAGCCAAAGTTGCATCAACTTCGTTTAAAGAGCATAAAGGATAAATTGGCACGATAGATTTTTCGTGACAGGAAAAATTAATATTAACTTTAATCGATAGTAGTCTAAGCAAACACTGACTTCACTTGATATTTATACATTTAGATTTTGGCGCGAAAGTGTTTTCTAGATTGATTTTGTTGATGTTGTGTAAATCAGTGCAAGTTGCAATCAAATTAGTATTGATCAAAATTAACAGACGAACTAAATGGAATTATTATCAGCCCGAGTCAATCTAATTCAAACTAAAACTCCACATCTCCGATCTCTCATTCTAATTAACGTTCAAACGAAATTAATAATAAACTATGTTAATAATAGTCAGTGAAAATTAATATTCTTCTAGATCAACGCAAATCCGAAAACTGTTCTGAAATTTTCTACCAACAAATTTCTACTAACAAAAAATTCTACATAAACTATCTGCAAGTTGTAGTTGCATAAAATAATTAACCACGTAAAAAGGAACCGCGTATGTGATGTAACGCTAAAATAATCTCATAACTCACATCCCGAGTCAGACGTTAAAATGTTATTACATCCGTAGTTTGTTAGTATTTCGACCATCTTTAGTCGGTCTGCAGTTGCCAATTATTACCACCGTCAATCTCTTCAAGTAGAACGAAGATCCTGTCGTTCTATAATTGCTGATTTAGCATTTTAACACTTGCATGCGTTCTACGATAATGAACGTTCTCCGTCTCCCTCTCCCCCCCCCGTCGGGTGTTGAATTAAGTATGAAGCAAAGTACTCAATGTGATCGTCTATCTCCTTCCGTTTCTCTCCTCTTTTAATCGCGAATCTTGATGGAACGTCGGTACACGATAATTAACTCTCTATAACCGGAATTTCATTTATTTATGACAGGAAAAGATTACTAATTAATTGAGCTGCTCGTTTGTGTGTATGTCTTTCCTCCAAAATAAACGCAAGGTTGCATCGTTATAATTCATATTGTAGTATATCGAATATCGTGAGAAATATTTTTCAGGCTTAGAATATTTTCAAAAGTCTCATCTTTTATAATATATCACGTGTACAGGCAGTAGGCCTATATCAATTACGTTAATAAAGTTTATGAAATGTAAAAATACAATTGTAGAAAAATTAATGGAAAGATAAACGATGGATAACAATTCTCAAATTCTTTTATCGACAGCGAACAGGCTAAATTTCTATATTCAATCGCGATCTTGTCTTTAATTTTCTTACGATCATCGTGACGACGTTACGATCGTCTGTTATGAATTTCAAATTGTCATGTTCAGAATTATAAACACTTACGCATACGTTACTTTATCTTTGAAAATAATGCATTGAATTGATCATCACGAATAATACGACAATTCAGTGAATTCGATATATTGTTCGTCATGGGACTTCGAAAAGTCGAATATCATTTGCGACTCTGATGGGGTATTTTGTCATGGCAAAATGATAAATCACTTTCTAAACAAAAATGTGTCGAATTAACACTAGAACTATCGACGACCGAAGCATAAAATATTCCACCAGAGGGAAACATAGAAAAGCAAGAATCATTTAAATCTCCAAAAAAACGCGCAGCTTCGTATCTAATTTTAAAGATTACAAATTTTTCAAATCGTTTGGCCAATTCTTGTTAGTTCTAGCGTTAAATAGCACACGAGTTTTCGACGCATATTTTTATCTTTTTTTTATCTGGTGGTGCCCTGAATATCCTATTCTCGCCTAGACTTTCGAGCAGACAGCTCGTAAACATGCCGGCACGAATGAGAGCCAAGTGTACGCTGCGAATTGCATCGATATAAAAACGATAGATCCCGGTGAACGTAGGGCGAGTTGCATTGAGACGTATCATCTCAATATCGTCCCAAAGGAGTTGAAAGGGGGGGGGGAACCGGTGGTGATCGAGAGAGAGGTGAAGGAACTCCGCTGTGGGAGGTTAATCGTATCTAGGATCGAAATGGGAGGTCGAAAACAGAAAGAGGAAACATCGTACGTACATTGTTCTCGTCGAGTGCATCCTCGTAGCCGTCGGGGCAATGAGTCACGCAGGATCCATTGAACGGTCTCCACGCCTGACCATCTTCAAGAATGTAATATACCCGCCTCAGACGGTTCATTCCTACACATTCATCTTTCGTGACGCAGCGTCTCGAGAGATAGGAGTATCTGTGGAACAGATAGACGGTGTCGCGTTTATGGCAGCTGCAAATAACTCGCCTGAAATCAGCTGGTGGCTCAAGGTCACCGTGAGACAAACCCCCATCTCCTCTCCCATACCATCGCATCGCCGCCATTGCCACACGGTGTTCGTTGGGGCGGCGTTCAAACAAAAACAGAAAGCATGACGACCGATTTCCGCTCCCCTGCCGAAGAAGCGCGTTCGCTTGACAGTTGGAAGAGAGGGGACTCGAGTGAAACTTCCCGATAACAATCGGGATATGTAGCAGATTGCAGTAAGTGAAGAAAACAATCTTTCGGGGTCGATGTTGTTCTTGGCTAACACACCCGACGAATTGATCGCGGATTTTTTTTATGGAGATCCGTGGCTTTTACAGAGGTGAAACGAGAAAAGATGGAATCTTGGGTAGAAAATTGTTTTACGTAATGAACAACACAGCGGCGATTAGCGTATTTTTGCACCGTTTAATGAACGTATAAAAAAAAAAAATCTTTGATTCGATTTAGACAACTGATGTAGATTGCTCGAGAAACAATTTAATCATTTCACGATTCTTGTATAAATTTAATTATTTAATGATTGAACTTATAACTTGTTTCGTAACTAGACAGTGGAATTTTATGTATTTATGGAAAATTTGAAATTCCAAGGACAAATGAAGTGCACACAATGCGCAAAAATATATAAAATGTATACAAGGTATGATATTTATAATATCTAGCGGACGAAGTAAATTCTAAATTAGATTCTTACAATGTAATTAAAAAGAAACTTGGAACGGTTCAATTAAATTTGTAGAAATAGAAATTTGTATAAAAATTCTAACGATCACTGGCGACAGGCAACGAATCTATTTTAAATCAATGAATCGACTACAAGGAAAAGCAATTCTCAAAAATACAGAAAATGGTATAATTTCTCCAATGCGTCGTTCAGCAATTTTACATTGGCAAATAAAAATTGACTAATGAAAAAAAAAAAACATTGCAAAAGGAAATGAGAAATGAATGACAAGAAATATTTTGAAAGGAAGACGATCCGAAGAAAGCTTGCAGATCACTCACAGATGACTAGGGCAGGTTTCCACGCACTTTCCCTCGTGTCGATAATGCTTGCATACGTAACATTCGCTTTCCGTTGATCCATGACACTCGCCCAGGCACTGATCGTGACACTTTGGCTTGTCTGTCCTCTGACAATATTGCGAAGTCCAGCAGTAACCCTCGGGACAGTGGGAACATCCTGTAAGAGGGGAATTAGTCGATTAAATCCATTGCTATGCAAGTAATTTCGTGCGGCTCTCGAGTCAATGTACTTTTAATGTAACAACACGATGTTGAAAGAATCGTACGGTCATAATAACCCTTACACTTGCACATCACGTTGTAGAAAGTCTTAAAGCCCCAACCACACTCACGCTTCGCTCACGATTCGATCAAATTGTTCATTCTACTTTTACTAGTCTAGATAGTACGTGTTTATGTGTCATAAGTATAGACTGAGGATTCTTCTACATTTATAGACAACTTTAAGGTGTAGAATGCATAAAATATCTAAACTACATATAATACTTTCTAATAATACGAGTTCTATGTATGATAGTACATTTTATGATAGTTAAGATTATTTTCTATAGAAATTGTACTTTCTAATCATATCTTCAAAAATATGGACTCGTGTTAATAAATTTTATAAATATGGACTCGTGTTAATAAATTTTATAAATTTTAAAAAATTAATTGCTAGTACACATACGTTAAAAGATTAGGTGATACGTATTTATACCTTTTTTACAATTCAATCTTGAAAAGATCTTTGAGATTGTTGGTATCAAAAGGCTCCAATCTTAATGGTGGTGATTTTTTAATTTTTATTTTTCGATGAAATATAGTGCAAAAGATAAATTAACGAAAGCGACAGTAATTGTAAGGAGTTTAAATCAGTAGGGATGTGATGGCTTCTGGAGTGAAAAACATGGGCAAATTGACAGTGTAGATCGGGCTTAAATGTACTTGAAGTCTGGTGGTCATGAGTTCAATTGCTACAGTTTGTCCATTAAGCACTTATACGATTCGAAAAGTATTACTTTAATCTACGACAATTAAGAAAAGAACGTATTACAATGAAAGGACTTTGACTTTAGGAGTTCGTGATTTTTTAAATATTATTATTATTTAATATTTTCTGTAAATTATATGTCCAAGATAAAAATATTCGAAGTTTGTAAATTTACGTGACTGACTGTACGTCTTGTCTAAAACTATTGATTTTTAATATTCTTACATACATATGAATATATGGAAACACATAAAATTATTCAAAATTTATGTAATTAGAAAATGTTGTTAAATAATATTTGTCAGAAATTTATTTAAATCTTGAAGCTCGTAGAATTTAGCATCATCGTTGTTGATGTTTTGTTGGTTGTTTCATTATAAAAAGAGGGACAAATGATTCTCGAATAAAACATCTTTTGTAAAACTCGAAACTTCCACTTAAAGGAGTAACACGTTGCTAATTTCGAAAAATTAAGAAAAATTTAGATTAAGAAACACACGTACGAACAATAGACCACAAAAATTAGATTGATAATGATTTTAATTATATAATTATAAAATCAAAATTTAATATCATTAATATTATTTTTAAGAAAATTATAAATGTTGAAACTTTTATTAACTATAGGTTCTATTTCTATGTAGTAGAAATAGTATTTTCATACTGAATTCGCAATGTGTTCATAATGCTTGTAGCAGAATTTGTCGTTGAACAAATTGTTCAACTCCACAGAACTCCATTTATTTGAATCAAATTTGAGTCAATGAACCCGATTAAATGATCTCTTGTTGATTGAATCTTCTTTGAACCTAAACTCCTATTATATGAAATCACCAATTGAGGAAGAATCACTGTATCCTCAACAAGTTCGTGTAAACCGTTCGTTCTACCGTGTTCGTTTAATTGGAGTCTACTGATTCTTCTCTCTATCAGTAATTTTTTCCTACTGCAACAGAAGCCCATCGATTCTTCCCTCTAGCAGTGATTTTTCGTTCACATAGTAGGAATTCACGTTCAAACAATCAGTGGATTCAATAAGCAAGAATTGATCTAATTAGGCATTGATTAATATTTAATTCACAGAGTTCATATAAACAAAATTCTACTATAATTGAAGCCCTGTACCAATGATTTTTACAAGTAAGTAAACAACTGGATTAAATCAGCAAGGGTTCGTCTAGTTAATATAAATATCGATTAAAATTTGGTTCACATAAATGCAGTTGTACATTCATCTATTGTATAGTCATAAGAGAACACATATTCAGCAGATCAAACGAAATTCCTCACCGGTGAAACAAGTATCAATCAATCGATAAATCAATAAATACCGGGACAAGACGCCTCCTCCCCGTTATCTTTGATCACGTTCTCCCCCGCAGAGACGATGAAGTCCCAGTTGAGGGTAGTGGTGTAACACAACGCCGGGTTCTTCTCGATCCGTGCGCTGCCCCGCGAGATCTCCGTAAGTTTCTTCAGGCCGATCTGCAAGAAAGAATTCCGTCGATTCAGCACCCGATAAAGTTAACTGGCAGCCAGAGGTCGAACGCCTGGTTAATTCGATTGACTAATTAACGTCACTTGACCCGCCAGATCAACTGGCTACGTCCAGAAAACAAATTGAAGGGAAGCCTACTCCTCCCCCCTCCCCCCTCTCTTTCACTCGTTTTCTCTCTGTCGCGAACGTGGGAATTTCTGCGAGTGCATCGATCCCATTCGTTTCTCTCGCATCGATTCTCTAACCGGTTCCATTACCAGATAATTGCCAATAATACATCGGCAGAATTTGAAGTTCGGCTAACTGATAAATTCTGTCTCAACGTAAGCAATTAATTATACAGAGAAACACGCGCGCACCGGTGGCCCGCGCATTTGCATTTGCCATCCTCCCATCCTCCCTTTCTCTGTTTACTTTATTTGAATAAAATCGGCGGAGTTGTATTTTCGTTCTGCCCGATGGGAATTTCACTTCCGTTGGCTAAACAACGGCTGGGAATACGATTATTTATAGAAAAGCCATGCGAAACCTGAACTTTCATCGTCTGAATATTGTAATAATCAATCGATCCGATATTCGAACGTTTCATCGCGTTTCTCTTAAAAAAGAATCTATTCAAACACGAGATGTACAGTTTTATTGAAATGACACTGATAAAGATGACTTTTCTTGTGTTAGGTTTTACACGTGCTTCTATATAAATATTACAATTGCAAAAATAATTCACGTTGAAATATAATGCAAGATTTTATTCAAAAGAAGGAAAAAAGATAGTGAGAAATAAGAAAGAACTGAAAGAAAATAATAAGAAATAATATCTGATTCTATAATAAATCAATGTCGGCAGTCGAGAAACATACAGCACTTTTAAATATTGAAACAAGTCGATAATTTTTTCCATTCTCATTTGCATACAATATCTCCAAATCATTTGCATCCAATGTAATATCAAAGTAGTTCCATTCTCTGAAAGTCCCACTAACAGAATACTTTTATTTTTTCTATTCGTTCGATAGGGGATTATGTACAAATAGTACAAAAATAATACTAATATAAGGATATATTATAAAAATATAATAATCTTTTCGTAACATAAAATGTATCGAATAGTAAAACATTTGAAGTATTAGAGTAGGATTGTAACATAATATTAATATTAATATCATAATATTAACATAATATTAATATCGGAGTGTTATTCTACAATTTTGAGATAGCTACTGAAATCTACTGAAACATGCCTGCTCTTCTCCCAATAATAATTTACCTATCGCTTTCGAACAAGGAGACTATCGATCGATCGCGAAAGCAAAGAATGAAGAAACAAGCCGCGAAAAAATGATATTTCTCTGTGTAAATATTTGCCGGCTGGGAATATTGATTTATTTTCAGAAACAACACGCGAATCGTTAGCACCGTCTCGTTTTTCAAGACCGAACCGAACTCTCCCTTTCTCTCGCCCATAGCCGGGCAATATTTGCTTCGCAAACAAAAGCTTTTATTCGATCGTCACTCGTTTACCTCTTTTTCACCGCAGTTACCAAAAAACGAAAAATATCCCGCAACGGGCAGAATATTATAAATCGTATACGCCGGGCGAGATTAAAAATTAACCGGACTTTATGGAATATCTCGGCGCCGGTGTCGGACAACCATTCGGCCCTTTTAATACCGAACAACGATATATCGCCGTGACTTGCGAAAAAAATGCCTAGGATACACGTACATTGTGCGTGAATCGCCTATGCTTGGCAATAACGAGTTATTGAGAAATTATTATTTTTCTGCTTCGAAATATAATGAAATATTTCCTTATTTCCGAACATATAGGAGAGAGAAATTTCTTCCAAGAGAGGAATTTCACGGTGGAAGCAGAATCGTGCATTATACTTATTACTCGATACCTATGTACACGCTGAAGGGAAAACGACGAAGTACCAGAACATTCTAAAGAGATTAGTTTATTTCATTTTTTACTTGGAGTAAATAAAAAGAACTCTACATCTCACTGGGAAAGGGAGGAGAGACTAATATCCCGATATGCATGCGCAGAGTAAAAAACCGTCCAAACATGTTTCTCTATCAATTTTCTAATTATCGTTTAAAATTAAATTTCTATCATTTCTTTTTTTCTCGAACCTATGTCAGTCTCAGCGTCGGCACTTTCCGCTTGGAATTATTATATTTCTCGCTGTAGTTATTATCTCAATGTTAGTGCTCGGAGTAATTTAATACGATTCGTTGTGATTCGACCTCCCGGTTTCTCAATTAGATTAAGAACAAGTTTTTTGCCGAATCTACTTTCAATCCCACGTGACTTTTTCTTATTTTCAAATGTGAAATCAAACCTCGAGGAAGGAAGGGGAAGAAACGATAAGCAACGATGTCGCGCACCGTAGAAGAAAATCTAGCTGAATCACGGTTGGAGAAAATGAATTTTAAAAAGCTTTCGAAGCATGGGATCGATCGATACATCAACCTGCAGGAAAGGAGAATGGAAGCCAAAGAGTAGCTCCCGCTTTTTATCTTTCGATCTTGGAACTGGATTTGCTATCGAGTGATAGCTTACAATGAGACTTGAGAATTTGCCGCAGTTGCGTTACTTGGCACTGAAATTCAGTCTCATTGAGGGGCCAAGTAGAGAAGGAAAGAAAACGCCTCATTTTTCGGTCAATCTTTAGGTTGATGATTAACTAAACTTAGTGCCAGAGTGATCAACAATGAAACGATCGATTTATTTCAAGATGAAAGTTGGCGAAAGTTCAATCCATCACGAGGCTCAACATTCAAAAACGATATGATTAAATAAATATGTAATGAAAGACGTATGTTTCTAAGAGATGAATGAATTCTTGATTGTTTCATACACTTCGGTATCAAACTTTTAAACTTTTATACATTTGGTAGTTTCAAAAGGATTGAAAAAAAAAAGGACTGATAAAATTTTCAAAGCTCACCTCTTGTAAATTCTGCATCTCGTACACCATGAACGCGTAATCTGTCAGCAAGATGTTCCCTCGGATCACCTCGAGGTTCGGGAACAGATTGCTGAGGCTCTTCAATCCATTTACGCGATAAAGAAGTAGATATCCAGTGATCTCGCGAAGTTTCGGGAAGCTAATCGGTTGGAAGTCCCTCTCCGAGTTATTCTCGATAAGGACGATCTGCAGGAAGCCTTCGATCACGCGGCAATCCTTCAGAATTCCAAAAGCGGACGCGCTGTTCCGGATATCGATGCTCTGGCAAATCCCGTCGCCGGTCATCACGTTCTTGTTGGTGACACGTCGTCGGCCCTTCTCGCGGACCACGGTCTCGGTTGCCTTTGTGCTGAATTTCGGCAGGTTCGGCAGCTGCTGGCCTAGTTGTTCGGTCAATTTCGTGTTGGCTTCCGTCGACCTGTTATCATTCGGGCAACAAATTAGTCTCGAGATTTACTCGTGAGAGAGATTTGTTTCAAACTCGTCGAAGAAGATTCACGTTCTTTCTTTTCTTTCTGTCGTAGTGAAACATACGTGAGCGCTTACCGCGTTTATGTGTGTTACTTGTTAATTTCTAAGTTCGTAAGATATACGAATATGTATATCTATATATCTATGTATCTATATAGGACAAAAGTTCTTCATACGAGTTATACAATTCTTAAATGTTGCAGCAATGCTGTCTTGATCCGCAACTAATTTTACACTAGTCATGCTCGCACGTTGGCACTGAAATCAATCATGTGTTTGGCGTAAACACGTATTTGTGAAACACACGTTGCAGAAAGTTCTCGAGTCGTGAATTGCAAACAATCCTTCGTGTAATTCATTTTCGCGAAGTCAAGAAGGAAATTAATCTTCTACTTTATCCTCGACACATTATCACAACTCGTTGCAACGAAAACTCTAATTATTTTCTAACGAAACTCACATAAAAAAAAAAAAAAAAAAGAATAGTGTTTCAAATGAATATATCGCCACGTCACGCTTTCGCGCGAATTGTCGCAATCTCTTGAATACCCGTGTCGTTTAAACGAAAATAATGCTTATCCTTAGATAAAGGTTTAGCAAGTACATCCGCTCCCTGGCATTCTATCCGTCGACATATATAATAAGCTCAAATGAAACGAAATCTCTCTTATAAAATGAAACTTAATATCTGTATACGCTTAGTAAAATGAAACTTAAATTCTATATGCGTGGATTGTACCGGCCGCGTTTTTCGATAACAATTGCGCTGCTTTGTTCTCGTTGCACACTGCGATATTAGTAAAGGCTACTTAAACCTAATTGCTAATACACGCGATGCATGCTTGACATGTTTTGCTTCAGCCGAAGAGAGAGCGGATGACTTGTTTGCCTCTGTAATCTCCAGCTGATTGAACCCATTTGACAGAGTAAAGATGTATGATTGTCTGTTTAATGTACACCTTCCCCCTCCCTCCCCCCAATCAGTATCTCAATATCTATTTTTCCAATAATCCCACACATCACATGTTCTTTTAAAATATCTCGATATCCTTTCAAATCTCTACGTTATACAATTGTTGTATTGAATTCGCTTACTACACGAGCGNTATCCTTTCAAATCTCTACGTTATACAATTGTTGTATTGAATTCGCTTACTACACGAGCGATATCAGAGATTAGTTCTCAATTAGGCCTACTCACTTAGGCTTCTTCATACTATCACCTTTTTCAAATATATTACATCTTCATCCATACTTTGTATAAATACTGGATGACAGCCGTTTTGAACTTTTTTACAATATATTTCTTCTGTGACACGTGCATGTCCCTTTCGCATCTTGTTTAGTATTAATATCCTAGTTTTTCTAATCTTATCAAAATCTTTGCCTAATTCAACAGATCTTTTATTCACTCGTGGTCATTTGATACTGTTATAATATCATCTATGTATATTGTGATGAACAGTATCTTCTCTCTGGTATATAATATACAGAGTTTAAACCGCACCATAGATTTAAATCACAAGATCTTCAATACTGTGGAAAATCACCATATGTCTTATTCTCTCTCTCTTTCTTTTTTTTTTAAATAAAAGAATTTTGCATCTTTGTTCTTTCAAAAGATTACTACTGCGGCAATGTGTTTACGTCAGGCCTAATCAACAGTCACCTATAGAGATTTCACGCCGCATAGTAGCGAGCGAAGCGCATGCTTTATCGTTAACACTGATTTTATTGGAAAACTATCGCCTCAAGAAGGAATGTGATACACAGGTATGAAATATAATAGCAATTCTTTACATTCAATACTTTTCATCGTGCTTTAGAAGATTATATATGCTTTATCGTTAACACTGATTTTATTGGAAAACTATCGCCTCAAGAAGGAATGTGATACACAGGTATGAAATATAATAGCAATTCTTTACATTCAATACTTTTCATCGTGCTTTAGAAGATTATAGTATATATTTCATGGAATATCTGCCCCTCTTAATACATCGAATTTTATAGTTACACACTATATATAAATATCGAGTCCCATTTGTAAGCCAACATTTGAATTTTTACATTTTCTGCATTCATCTCAGAATTGTGGTCATTCGAAGTCAGAAATTTTCGCTTTTCGGAGGACTATTACGTTTTTTATAACTGTTGCCATAAATAATTCCGCGTCTATGAAAGCTCGGAATTTTTACATTTTCTGCATTCATCTCAGAATTGTGGTCATTCGAAGTCAGAAATTTTCGCTTTTCGGAGGACTATTACGTTTTTTATAACTGTTGCCATAAATAATTCCGCGTCTATGAAAGCTCGGAATTTTAAAATTTTGGGATCTTTTTTTTTTAACATTCCCTTTTCCAACTCCATCCGACTTTTATCTTTCATTTTCACCCTCCCCCCCCTTTATCATGGTTTCATATTTTATAAAAAAAATTACTATGCCGCCTCTTTCAGCGATTTTCTTTTTTCTATCGATCCACTATAGATTTACTAAATTTACTCTCAGATCACAGGCGTATAGAGTAATTCTACATTTCTCGATATCATTATTCAAACAAGTTTGGATGACATCAGCGGACATATGACATACGACTCGCTAAGTTTAACTTCCTGCGATTAGATGATGGGTATTAATTCAACAAGTTTCTCCTTATCCTTGCACAAGTGTGTGGCGCAGCCATTAAGCACCAATTGTCATGTACTGGGTCCATGTGTCATTGGTCTCTCCGCAAGATTCGCATAAACATCTGTTGCGAGTGATTTATTAGCTGAGAGATCTATGATCCCTTCTCGTTAAGCGTCTCTTCTCTAGGGGGTTTTGTGCTCTAGCTTGCCACGTTGGGAACATTTTATCGGTAATATTTTTAGTATTTATACATTTTACTATGCTTATAGTAAAATGTCTCTCGTCTCCTCTCACTCTTTTGCTTCTTCATTCTCGTTCATTGCGTCTGGTGAAATTCTCACACGTATCGCATAAATATCACCACTTGGTAGCATTAGCGCTTAGCAAATCTTTACAAATTGTCATGTCCATTTCATTTCTAATTTATCAACGATTACCATAAAATATTTACGTGTCCGCGAACATATTTTCCATTCGCCACGCAATAGTGAGCCTCCTCCTCGTGAGGCGGTTTTTCTCGACGCACACCTCGCAATGTCTTCCATAGTGTCATGTAACGGTTTTTCGTCGTTTGATTTATTTTAACTTGCTGGAGCTTACATGGACATCGTATTACATCCGACATCGCCTTTCAATCAGCCACTTCTTCTAATGACTTGTTGCTTTCATCGTTGCAAAATATAGGTTTAAGCTTTCTTGCGTATTCTCAACTATCTGTTTTTACTGCCTGTATCTTCCATCTATCATAATTACGCTTCGTTGACAATTCAATCGCACTCGAATTTCTGAGGTTCGCGCTCGTCCTGCGTACACGTAGTGACTTTACACTTTACCTTTAATCGCAAAATTGTCAACGAAATCATTTAAAATTTTGTTTTTACTCGAACGACATCTGGACGAGTAATCTGTCAGAGAACGATGTCTCGACGCAGAAGAAGAACGACTAAAGGAAGTCTTTCAATAAAATGTCTTCTAATAATAATAATAATATATATAAAAAAAAAAAATATAATCTTTCCCGTCTGAAGTTTGGTTCTGAAGATAATCAAGCGTGAATGTCTGCTACGTGAGCATGTAATTACGGCCAAGATACGGTTTCCCGTGCGAAGTGCAGTTGTACTCGTACCTCGATCCGCGATCTTCTTGCAAGTATGATTCGCGACGGTTGCCGGTTAATCGACGAGCAAAATCCGGATGATCGGGAGGCTTTACTGTACCTGAAAACATCGATGGCCCTGTTGCTCCTGTAAGAGACGATCTGCTCGTAGAACGGATCGTCCGAATCCAGGTCCGTCTCCTCGTTGCTCCTGTCCGTGTAATCAGCCTCGTATCTCCTAATCTCGTCGTTATCATCACCGATACTCGTGCTGGACGAAATTCCATTTGACTGGCAACAAGCCAGCGACATTGCGGCGCAAAGGAACACGACGATCATCAGCGAGCACCTCGTCTCCATCTTCTTGCCTCAGCAGTGACTGTACGTACTATCGTCAAGCTGATCGTCAAACCTTCCCAAATTACCCCACCCTTTATCGTCCCCACCCTCGCAAGATTGATCAATCGTCGGGCAAAGACGACTCTCTCTCTCTCTCTTTCTCTCTCTCAGTTCGTGAAGAGAGATTCTAAATGGATCTTAGTCTGGATCTTAGTCGGTGATCAACTTCGGACAAGATCGAACCGACGATGTGGTTTTGATCCCTCTTCCGGGTCCGAGGAAACGATGCAGGCGATCGTTGGAAATCGCACACGAACTTCCTCGTGTCCTTCTGCCGAGAATCGTGATCGTCAGATTACGAGCTAGATAAAATGGACTCTCTCTTTGACCATCGAACTAGGATCGTCCGCCGGATTTCACGTCTCTGAATGAAAATTAATTACGACAGTTCCATCAGAAGATATTTTTCTTACAGTCCACGATTTTGTTTTTTCCACCGTTTTTCCATTTCTACTATAACTAATTGCGTGATTGCGAGATGCTCTGCAACTGCAAATTTTTATAGCAATTTTTTTGAATGTGTTTCAACATTTGAACGGACACACCTGAAGTTAATTTTAGTCACTTTTAATTATCTAATATAATTGAATTTAATGACTCGATCTTTTACACTATTTTATTAATCGCACGTGTACAATTAAATTAGAAAGATGCATGCGAATTATGCTTTATAAATTTGCAATAACCTAGGACCGTTCAAATACTGTCGGCACGTCTACGTACCCCGAGAATTCCATACGATCCTAATTCAATGGCCAGTGATCCCTTCATCCATGATAGATAACTTCGATCTTTTACCTTGTGCGAACCAGCACGATGAATCGTGGTCACAGCTGCTATCTGCTTTTAACGACTGCTCAACGACCTCGTTCGTGAATCCTCCGGC
>NIPQ01090510.1:0-15126 GCA_002806875.1 Lepidotrigona ventralis hoosana
TCATTTTTTTTTTTTTTTTTGTACCGAAAGAGCTAGCCTTATATCTTCTGATAAAAATTTCGATTATTTCTCGTTGGTAAATATGTTAAGCTACTAAATAATCGGTGGAATTCAATTTTTTTTCACGACGATCTGTCTAGCCGGAAAGGTACCGTTCGGTAGCTACTCAAGTATTCAACCGTTTCGGCGAAGACACCGACTCGAAACTCCCAGTGAAACAGATCACCCTCCCGGATCTTAGCATCCCTCTGCAGCTCGGACGTCGTCAACCATTTTCACTGTTTATCCCAGCGCATCGAAAAATTGCTGCGCGATTAATCGACATTTTCATGGGTATGTACATTCTCCTATTTCATCGTCTGTTTTCAATTTTATTCGATATTATTTTGTCAAAGCAAAACACCTTACAAAAGCATCACGATAACGAACGAATTCTTCAACGTCACTTTTGATAAATTAGAAAATCTAGACTAAATAGGAACACAAATTTCTTACAGTGAAAAGTTTCGAATGAGCTGCTTTCATTTTTCCGCGAGCGTTCGAACATTTAAAAGAGGAAAATTTTAAAAATTTTCTAATTAGTTTCTGATATTGTCAAGGTCTTTCTTAGAGTTACGTTTGACATTACAGGTATGCGGACGTACGAGGACTTCCTGTCCATCGCTGTCTACTGTCGAGACCGTGTGAACCCGAACATGTTCATTTACGCATTATCCGTGGCGATACTTCATCGTCCCGACACGAAAGATCTTCCAATACCACCACTGACCGAGGTGTTTCCGGACAAATACGTGGACAGCGGGATATTCTCTAGGGCTCGAGAGGAAGCCAACGTCGTCCCAGAAGGTTCCAGGGTATGTAAAATGACTTGTAACTTGCAAATTCGTGAAATGATTTTGCGAAAGGGATTTTCATTTTTTCGAAGATTGACAAAGAATATTACACATCGATTTTATTCCTCGTTGCGTGTTTTGTCTTTCAAGTTCAAAAAAGTGGATTTCTTAGGAAGAAGAAAGTAGAATTAATCTGTATTTCGTGTTTAACTAGAAAATTTCATTCTAGAACATATTTTTCTCTTTTTGTTTTTCGATCGATCGAGTATTCTTTTAAATTACGTGTATTCCTCGTTACATGTTTTATCCTTCACGTTCAGAAAATCAAAGAATATTGTAGATTTCTTAAGAAATAGAAAGTAGAATTAATCTGCATTTCACGTTTAATTATTTCGTTTAATTATAACGAATAAATTTCTAGAAGATATTTTTCTCTCTTTTTTTTTTTTGATCGATCGAGTATTCTTTTAAATTACGTTACATATTTTATCCTTCACGTTCAGAAAATCAAAGAATATTGTAGATTTCTCAAGAAATAGAAAGTAGAATTAATCTTTTTTTTTTTGATCGATTGAGTATTTTTTTAAATTGTAGATTCCAATCGAAATTCCAAGAGATTACACTGCATCGGATCTCGATGAGGAACATCGTGTCGCTTATTGGAGAGAGGATGTTGGAATCAATCTTCATCACTGGCACTGGCACTTGGTATATCCGTTTGAAGGTGATACCAGAATCGTTAACAAGGATCGACGTGGAGAACTGTTTTACTATATGCATGAACAAATTATGGCGAGGTAAATTTACATTTTTTTTTTTTACCCCTTTACGAAAGCTTAATGGAGTTTTATCTCTACATGAATCTGCAAATATTTCTAAATCACATGTCTCTAAACTAATATTTTAAATAATTGTGTACATCAAATAAATATATCAGCTTTTGAATAAGTTTGTGTAATTTAGAGATTCTATAATTGTGTTTATTTTCTCAGATTCTATATTATTTTCACAACTGTTTCACTTTTTATTCATACTCTTTCAATTTTAAATTTCCGGTTGCTCGACTATTTTTTTTTAGTTTCGTAATTCGAGTGTTTTATTTCTCGAAGTAACATTGTAATGAGATATATAGTTAGCTTAATTCTCTCGATCGTAACTTCATTCCGTTTCTATTAATACACGTTACGTTCTTCAATTATTATCCAACAACTGTTGACTTGTGCGGACTTATGCGATTTTATTATTAGTTATTCCCACAAAATGACTCACTCTATTTTCTAGATACGAGAGATTTCAGGATTCTATCAGCATTAGAATTTTATTATTTTCAAAGAGTTGAGAGAGTCTCGTAACAACAGAAGCTTATATTCAGTGTGGCCATTTTTATCGATGCTCATACTAATTTCTTGCAAGAGATATATTTACAATGTTAACGAAATTTTGTACAAGCGTTTCAAATACTTGCTATGACAATTTCATCTTGTATCGATGGAATTGTAACTTCATCGTTAAATGAAATATATAAGAAATCAATGTAATGTAATTTTTTTTTTTCAATCATTCTCGTCCGAGTCAAGTTCTGTCTTTAGATCCGTCACATCACGAAACCTCACATCCATCTAGTCTAAACCACAATCTAAATTGCTTTCAGATACAATTGCGAACGCCTGTGCAATCGTCTGGGACGAGTGAAGCGATTCATTAATTGGCGCGAGCCGATACCGGAAGCTTATTTCCCGAAACTGGACTCGCTGGTTGCCAGTCGAACGTGGCCAGCTCGTACAAGCGGCTCTGTCCTTCACGACATCAGTCGACAAGTTGACGAGCTGGACTTCGACATTCAAGATCTGGAGAGATGGCGGGATCGAATTTACGAAGCGATCCACACGGGCACTGTGATGAACGCGAACGGCCAAAGAATCCCATTGACCGAGCGTGACGGTATCGACGTGCTTGGAAACATTCTGGAGTCTAGCATCCTGTCTCCCAATCAGAACGTCTATGGCGATCTACATAATATGGGTCACGTTGCCATTTCTTACATTCACGACCCAGATCATCGGTATTTGGTAAGAATTGAAAGTGACGTTCCCCTCTTTCTCTTTCGTTCATTACTGCACACACTCGGTCGTTCCATTTTTTTTTTTTNNNGTTGTTTTTTTTTTTTTTTTTTTTTTTTTTTTTTTAGGTAGACTGAATTACTTTATTCCGATCTTTCGATTCCGTAAAGATTCTGGCAGTAAAATTCCATTGAAATTTTGAAAGATCGTCTTTTTTATAAAGAAGGGAAATTAATTATTCTTCACTTCTGTAGTTTGTCGCTTCGATGCGAAGTTGAACTATTACATTAACAATTCTCACGTTCTCTTTTTTTTTTCATTTTTTAGGAGAGTTTCGGCGTTATGGGTGATTCGGCGACCGCCATGAGGGACCCGATCTTTTACAGATGGCACGCGTTCGTCGACGACATTTTCCAGGAACATAAGAACACGCTGCCTCAATATACCGTGCAACAGGTAGAAAAATACAGTATTCCATCGTTGAAAAATGATGTGCTTCTTACTAAAGGTAATGTATTATTTCTGGTTTTCTTTGTAGTTGGACTTTCCAGGTGTCGAGATAGCGGACATCAAAGTGACGACTAATAATCAACAGAATGTGCTAAACACGTTTTGGAGCAAGAGCGACGTAGATTTGTCGCGTGGTCTCGACTTCACACCGCGTGGCGCGGTGCTCGCCAGATTCACTCACTTGAATCACGCTGATTTCACGTACACGATCCTCGTTAATAATCGCAACAACACGCCGCAAAGGGGCACCGTTCGTATTTTTATGGGGCCGAGAGAGGACGAGCGCGGTCTGCCGTTCCCCTTCAGACAACAGAAGAATTTAATGATCGAAATGGATAAATTCACCGTCATGCGTACGTTGCCATTCCACCTGTATCTGTGGAATTTCATTTCGAAGAACATACCCGTACTTTCCACGTTATCCGAAGAAATATTCATTTTTACAATTTACTTTACACTCGAGGGGAGGATAGTTTAATTATGCTCACAATTTCTCGTACGTTCGGTTCACAGTTCGTCCGGGGCAAAATAAAATCGAACGGAGATCAACGGAGTCTTCAGTGACGATACCGTTTGAAAGAACGTTCCGTAACTTAGACGAGAGCAGACCGACAGCGGACGGCAATTTACAGCAGTTCAACTTCTGTGGATGCGGATGGCCACAGCACATGCTCATACCGAAAGGGAGCAAGGAAGGCTTCCCCATGCATCTTTTCATCATGGTGTCCGACTATCGTGTTGACGCTGTGAGTAATTTAATTCCGAAATATATGAAATATCCAAAGCAGAGTATTTTTTTGCAATTCTCGATAAAAAATAAATTCAACTTTCTTCTCTTTCAACTCATTTTTCATACATAAATTCGCATAAAAAATCCACGGTCTTTGTTTCACTCGATGGGCTCACTAGCTTTCTCCATTGGATAATAAAAGATAAGTTGATCAATCGATGAATTCGTACGTTCGAGACTCAACAATAACTGATGTCACTCGTGATCGAATAAGATTAAAAATGAATTAAACATTTGCGTTGTGATAATGTGACAGGTCGAACAGGCGGAGTCAACTGGTTGCAAGGATGCTGCGAGTTACTGCGGATTGAGAGACAGAAGGTATCCGGATGCACGTTCCATGGGATATCCATTCGATCGTCAACCTCGCGCGGGTGTTGAAAATTTAGCTCAATTCCTCACCGGAAACATGGCGGTAACTGAAATTACAGTTCAGTTTTCCGACACGGTTGTACCTAAATCTAGATCTGGTGGCATCGGCAACTCGTTAACTTTTATGTGAACCGTTTTATGTGAAGGCTCGCCGATCGACTCCGTAAAATTGGAGATTTTACAGAAACACGATGGTGAAATTTATCTTAATTTAGACTTTCTTACTTTACTTTCGCAGATTTCTTCGAACTTTACTATTGTAGATTATTTTCGTTCGTCACGATGCAATGCAGATAAAAGAATCCGAGGTTAAGCCAGATTAATAGATCTCAATTTAAAGTTATTCTTTATTATTTATATCAAACAAAGAATTCCGATTTAGCCACTTTAATATTAATCAGATACTTGACAAAAATCAATTTCTTATCTATTTCAAATGGAGTTGATCCGAGTTTTCATTCCGAGAGGCTCGCGTAATCGTACGTGGATTTGAATGGCATTCATTATCATTGAATATTTAATTCCCCTTCCGTTCGGAATTGGGAAATTAATAAAACGAATAAAACAAAAAAAAAAAAGATGATTAAAAGTGAAATGTAATCGTGTGAACTTATCTGAAATTATCATTCAGTAATTAATGATTGATTTTACTTTACATTTTTTACCATTTTATATCATAAGAAATAAATTGTAATGTATGAAGTGCAAAAATAAAATACAAAAAAAAGAACAATTTTAAAATACTTAAACAAGTGTCATTGATATTATCCAAAGATAATTACAATAATCTACCTGGAGTCATTTTGAAATATGAAAAGCTATTTTATTAAAAATGCTTTTAAACTAATAAATGGCGCACTATATGTTTCGAAATTTTAGTTACGATATTACTGCTAGTATGTATGATTAGTATAAATCATACCTAGATGAAGAGAATTGGTTGAAAAGGAATTAAAGAAGAAGAATTTTACTGCAAAGTAAGTAGATATTTTACAAATGTAATTAATATAGCGTAATCATATGGAATTTCATTTGAAATTATGTATAAAATCTTATTTTATATTGTGAAAGAATAATATCCTAATTTAATGTTATTAATTAACTTCTCCAACTACTCTGCTAATAGTACATATTTTTATTTAACATTTAACTATTTAACATTCTTTTTATCTATTTTTTATTATTTTATATTCTTTCCATCACTTTATATTCTGGTGGAGGACTATTAACTGTCTACAGTAACCTAACAATCGTAGCGTAGAATTTAAAATATAAAACAGAATGATAACGTCAGAATGATAAGTGCGTGACACATTTCTTTGACTTAACTGGTCCTCAGTATCTCAGACTTTACAAATTTCGCATCACGTCATTATTTGTAGTCACACATTAACATAAAATGTCACCGATAATCTCCAATTAGGTCAAAGTCTAAATTAATCATCGCGTACTAAATTATCAGTCGCGTTAATTTTTTTCAAATTTCGATTTGCACTTCTTCTCGCCGCAGTACATCTCATGTTCGCGAGCGGAAGTTATATCTCAGTGAAACACATCGAGCTGAGAAACATGGCACACTGTTAATTTCCATTTCGCCGCGCCAGTTAAAAGTTAATTGCAATCGCATGGCCGTGTCTGCCGGACGTGTGATTAGAGTCACGCCGTCAGGCTATTAATGTGTAATGTGTGCCTGCAATTAACGATAATTCGATTGAGGTCAATTGGACACGAGCGCTTGTTCTCGCACGAACAAAGCTGATTACGAACAGCAGAACAAATAGTTACACAGTGGACCGCGAGAATTGCAAGTTACGCCCCGACACTTTCAAATTAAAACGTACTAGCTACTCAAGTATACGCGTATATGCATATCGTGTTATGTTTCACAGTGTGTGTAAATTCGAAACTGCCATTCATACTAGATGTGTTTTACTCTAATTGACTGGATTTCACTGATAATCACTTTGTTTCGAGAGGATTTGGCATAATTCATAAAGTGAATTCAACACTTTGAAGGTTTATAATATTCGTTGCAATTATAAAAAGAGGTCCTGTAATTATTTCTTTTCAACTTTGTATCGAATTTTATTTGAAGCTATGTCGTAATGCAAGGCGACATGTTTAAATCGAATAATCTTGTAAATTGCATAAGTTTTATTTTCTGAACATTTCAATAGACAGGATCTTTTATCTAGAGTGCTTTAGTCTGGCCTATTACGTTACAAAAAAAAAAGCTTTAATTAAGTGAAACAGCAAGATACTTTATCACATACTATCACATATGTTCTTGAATTTCTCTTTTAACTTGCTTCACTCTAATGTCATTGCACGTATGAGTCTATTCTGTCGAAAAAGATCGATCAAGATTCGAAAATTAACTAGAGAAATAGTGTTGCATTGCAAAGTAACTAAACAATTTTTTTTCCAACACTCGCCACTCAGATGACAAAAAGATAGCTTTATCGATAAATGATAAAATACCGGTAATGGATATAAAATTTTTATGCAATCATACTGATTTTCGCGAACGCAAAGTCAAACAGAATATGATAGAAATATTCCAAAATGAAACTATTAAAAAATGGAAATTTTGATGGATTATATTGTTTACTCGTTGTTCAACTATTTATTTTGAGATCGTGAGTTTTAGTTATCAGAATAAACTGTGAACAAGATAAGAGAATCAACAGATAAGAGTTCAACAGAATATGACGTTCTTTAATTGTGACTCCAGTGATTCGTGTGTAAACGTGAAAATTGAATTAATAAATACTTAATGAAAAGTAAAATAATATAAAAAAAAAATTTTTACGTGAAATCGATAAAGCTCACGATATGCTCGCGAGGTGTAATTTCGTGCAATTCGATTACGTAAACGTGTAAACTAAAATTGTTAATAAGATCAATTTGTGACAAGAGTAAATCAAAGGGATAATACAACTATTCAATTGTTCCCTACTAGGTGTAAGTACTTTTCGTTTTTGATCTACACATCTCTCATACAAATTTTTTACTTTTTATACCGCAAGAGAAGTATTACATTTCTTTAGTATTGAGAAAGGACTACGATGATAAGATGGAGAATCCAAATGATGCCATTCATTCGAAATTTCATTTTTATAGACGATAATCTTTGTCAGAATCTATTTAACAATTTTCATCAGAATTTTGATCAGAAATCAATTTCAATCTATTGATTATTCCTCCACAATTTTATATCTTCTTATATCTTATCTTCTAATTTATTCCATTTCTAGTAGCTATGTCGAAACTGGCCACTCCAAAATTATACACTCTCTGATTGTTATTCAACTTCTCCATTTTCTTTGTTAAATATATATTTGGAAAAGAGAACCTACTATCTCTTTGAACTATCCTCTACTAAATGTTATAAACAGTACTCTACTTTAGATATTTTATACATTTTTACGTATTATACGCATTCTGTATACAAACCTAAATTCGAAAAATAAAAAAAAAAGAGAAAACAGCAGAATGCTTCGGAGCAGTTAAATGAAGAAAAAGACTAAAAACTCTCCTATCAGTAATTGACAAGTTTCAACAATACTTTTTATTTAACAGACTCGTATCTTTATCCCCCCCCCCTCCCAATCAATGCAAAAACGTCATTACTTTGTCGCGTTTATCAGCGATATAAAGTGGCTTCAAACTTCGTCTGATAAGCCAGCATCAACGAACGTTTTCGATCCTAACTCGAATATGGTACCTCGCGGCTGCTCTACAACTTCGCGCCTTCTTCACGCAACGAAGGAGGAAACCACTTCGGTGACTGGGATATTTATAAACGCGATCGGTAGTGGGAGAGCAACTGGTATTGTAACATTAGCAAGTCAGGTAAAGGCGAAAGGAAAGAGAAAACAGAGTCAATCGAGAATGCGTATGCAGCAGCACTCGCATGATTGTCACGGAACGACAATACTACAAGGTAGTACAAGTATACCCGCGTGATTAGTATGGGCCATAGTACGATCAGTGAGATCGGGAGTTACCGAACTGACCAGTTAGTCAATGTTAATCGCATCGTGAAAACGGTATGGCACTGTGCTTTCTCTCGAATGCATATTCCCACCTGAGAGAAACTGAAGATGTTTTAACAGGGATTACGATTATATCGGTGAGTACTGACAAACACGTGTTATAACACATTTCGTTGTTATTCAGGCTATTTTTTTCTGTGAAAAAATACGGGTATATTTTGTGGATCGATTAGGTTAGGTTATCGAGCTCGAGGCCAAGAGAAATCGCATGCGTCTACGTGTCTACACGTGCGTAATTTATCGTTGTAAGGTCATTGCTCACTAAAAACGACTCGTTCCGCGTAAATATTCCTTTGTCGATGAAACCTCTTGTTAGACCTCTGATAATTAAAATTTAGAGTTCTACGTGTCTACACGTGCGTAATTTATCGTTGTAAGGTCATTGCTCACTAAAAACGACTCGTTCCGCGTAAATATTCCTTTGTCGATGAAACCTCTTGTTAGACCTCTGATAATTAAAATTTAGAGGTGGTCAAATTACACAGAATGCGCGTAATATAAAAAAAATTAGGGACCATCTCGTTGATTTCAATAATTATTGGACATACTGGTCGGCATATGATTCTCTTTTAGTTTTCGAAATATTTGCATATGAATTCTGTCTATAAAATGTGCGTCCGTATCTGTTAATATTAATTACCTTGATACTTACACATCTCACGTTCCAATATGCAACCGCAGAGATGGTAGAGAAGGNCTCTTTTAGTTTTCGAAATATTTGCATATGAATTCTGTCTATAAAATGTGCGTCCGTATCTGTTAATATTAATTACCTTGATACTTACACATCTCACGTTCCAATATGCAACCGCAGAGATGGTAGAGAAGGGAGTTCCATTTTTAATTTATCGAGTCGTATCAATAACCAGAACGATTTCCTTAAAAACAAATGAGTCGGTGTTAACTCGAGGTGACAATGAAAAGTGTCTCAGTGAAACGGACTCTTCTTTGAAAAGGGAGTTCCATTTTTAATTTATCGAGTCGTATCAATAACCAGAACGATTTCCTTAAAAACAAATGAGTCGGTGTTAACTCGAGGTGACAATGAAAAGTGTCTCAGTGAAACGGACTCTTCTTTGATATTTTCGATAAGTTAAACTACTTTTGTTAACGTCCCTTTATTGAAATCTAAGGTGTGTAAAACTCTAAATCGGTCAAATAGTCCCTACACTATGTTAATAATAATCATAAAACAATATAGTGTTTTCTATACCTTTTTTTTTTAATTTTTGACACGTAAACTAATTTTTCTATCGACGGTCCGTCTTCTAAATCATATTTCCAAAAATATAAATTCGCGTAAAAATCTTCCAGTCCAGTAACTATAACTGTATTACAAAGATGAAATTGTAATGAATAAATTACTGTTTAAATAGATTAAATCGATATATGCACGTTGCAAGTCGATTTTAATGAAAAGTGATTTACACTGTTCTCTCCATATGTATTTGTAATATATACGGGTATGTTTTAAATGATGACAATTTTATGATAAATCATAAGTTTCTTATGTTCATGATTCATCACTTGAGTTGTATGCTTTCATACTTCTTGAAAGATCGACGTGAATTGTAACCAAGTAATGTTATACAATAACATTTGATACTAAGATTAAATTTCATTGATAGAGAGCGTACTTGCGACCATAAACTTGTGTCCAGCGTAAAAAAATAACTATTTGTTCTGCTCGTTTAAGTTTATCAAAACTTTTATGCTACCAGCATGTAATAATTTTTCAAAGAATTTTAATTTTCGAATAAATGAATTTATATCTCATCTGTCAGTTCAGTTATTCTTAAAATTCTTTGCAGAAATCTATGCTTTCCGACATTTCATCATAAATCGAGACTAACATTTATAATCGAGAGTGATATATTTGAACATTAAAATACAGATTATGCTGGAACACGAAACTTCTTCGTTTTAGAGAATGATTGAAAAATTAAAAATTAAGAAGAAAGCCTGAAAAAACTAATCCTTTGCACTCTGAGTCACCTAGACGTTACCTACCAACAGCCATAATGTATTGTAGTGATATTTGATTTAGATAAATTTGTAGACATATTTTTTGCAAAAAAATCAAAATTTTATTATTTCTAATTTTAATTTCAATTTCATTATTAATTTAGAACCGTTAGTAACAATTTTACACATCATTATATTTACTGTAATAACCGAACAATTTCAACAATTTTAAAGAGCCTTTAAATAATTTTATATCCGACATGTTACCAACAATTAGACTGGTCAAGTGTACTAATACACTTTATTCTAATAATACTTTAAATATATGCTTCTCTTCATCAAACTTGAAGGAACTTAAAGAATAAGAAGGAAACTTCAAAAGTTTGTCGTTTGAAATTTACAATTCCAATTTCTTATAACGTTGATAATGGCATCTTACTACAAAAGAATTACTACTTCTATTTCTGACGAACTTGTTTGTTAGGGACGCAGACAAAAGTCTGAGATGGGCGAAATAATATCTTGCCCTAGATGTAAAAGAAGGTGCGACTATACGCCTGAAGAAACATCTGAAGAAACGTTCGGAGCTGAACCCTCAACTCTACCCATAGATGCACCCGTACCTGAAGCCACAATTGAAGATCAAATAGCTGCGAAAAAGAGAGGAAGGTTGCGACAATGGCTGGCATGTATTTCCGGTTAGTTTTCTCTTTTTATACTGACTACAATATAGCATTTCTAGATTAATTTTAATGCTAATAAAGTTGGTGCTAACTGTAGAGAAGAAAATTTCAAAAAGTCCTAGAAACGAGTGAACTTTTTCTTTTTCGATAATATATCGACTACGCATACACTTCTTCTGTTTTTCTATTTCAGCAACCATTTCCATGATAGCAGTCGGCACAGTCTACGGATGGATAACGACATCTCTCTCCCGTCTAATCTCCGGAGAAAACATGCCGTTGAAACTAACGGACGACGAAGGTTCATGGCTCATCTCTCTGACAATAATCGGTTCAATGATAGGTCCATTCATGGGTGCCAGTTTGGCCGATCGTTATGGCCGCAGTCTCTGTCTAATAGCGTGCAGTGGATTTTTCATCCTCGGCTGGCTTATCGTTCTGGTGGCAACTAACGTCGGAGCCCTGTACGCATCTCGCGTGATTCTCGGCATAGGCGTTGGTATCGCCTACACAACGAATCCGATGTACATCTCGGAAGTGGCCGACACGGAGATCCGAGGCGCTCTTGGCACTTTGACCGCCGTGAACGTGTTCACCGGCTCGCTATTTACTTGCAGCATAGGACCCTGGGTGTCCTACTCAACGCTGGCGAGCATTCTTCTAACACTGCCAATGGTGTTCGTCGCGATATTTATATGGTTCCCCGAAAGTCCTCATTATCTGGCGGCTGTCGGCCGAAAGAAGGAAGCGTACAGATCGATAGCGTATTTCAAAGGGACCACCAATCGCAGCGCACTGAATAGGGAATTGCAGTTCATTTACAAAATAATCGACAAAGATTCATCACTTAAATCGAACCGCAGCACGGAGATGAACAGGCAATCGTGGTTGGGCAGGCTGCGACTGATGAAACAGCCCTGCAACGTAAGAGCTCTGTGCATTATCATTGGGTTAACAGCGGCGCAACAATTCAGCGGAAACTTCAGCACGATGCAGTATCTCGAAGTACTGTTTACGAAAGCGAAGACTATCGACTCCAACATAGCGACCATTATAGTCTTGAGCCTTGGACTAATATCTGGTACTATAGCCACAGCGACGGTGGAAAAAGCTGGAAGACGATGTCTTCTGATGATATCCACGTTAGGATCGTGCGTTATGTTGTTAATGATCTCGGGTTATTTTGGTTTCATCGCCACTTACGGCGACGTTTCGGGCATCGACTTTGTGCCTATTGTCATCGTGATTTTGTTTCAAATAGCGTATCAAGTTGGTTTAGGCACACTAACCAACGCCCTCCTAGGCGAATTATTTCCCACGGAAGCGAAAAGTACCGCAGGTGCCATCGTTATGATATCTGACGGTATATTTGGAATCATTGTAACAAAATTGTATCAAGTCATCACCGACAATAAGGGACCGCATTGGATGTATCTCATCTTCGCGATATGTTGTGTCATTGCGTTCTTCATGGTGCTCCTCTTCGTACCAGAGACGAAAGGAAAAAATTATCAGGAAATTCGAGCGTTACTAATTCGTCCGAACGCAGAAAGGCAGAACGCCCAAGTAGAGAACAGTGGATCAAGGAACGAGGAAAGGAGGGTCGAAATTAACGGCGATGAAGAAAGAAACGTGATAGTAAACGTCTCACACGAGGAAGAAAGTCTCGAGGAAAACATCGGAAAAAGGAAAAAAAAGTGATGGATATCACTGCACCGTAAGTTTGGTACAAGGTGCTTTTGGCTTTCTTGGATTTTCTTATTACTGATATTTAACGCTTATTACTAAGCGTTTTCGCCACCAGACTCGTCAGTAGGTGGGCCTACTGATTGTTGGGCGACTCCTGGATCCCAGACCAGAGGGGTTTGGGTTGAACTACAAAGGCTGGGGCATTGGACGGTGTCACCCATCCCTATAATGGATCCGCAATGGTGGTCGCTTAACCCTCGCGATTGCTTACGGCGCCAACATCCACCGGCAGACTTAGAAATTTTTCTTCTGAAACTTGTATTTGCTGTCGGTCGACTGCGATATCCTGGACACCATCTTGGCTAGAGTGCTTCCTCGGAAGCGCTGGTGAACTCTTGATGTAGAAAGTTTTTAGGCGTAGTAGTGATGTAGAATTTGATGACGTAGAGATCAACTTAAACGTCGAGAGACGTCACAACATCAATTGACTCGAAACAATTATATAATAATAGGATGGATGATTAAAAGGTGGAAAAAGTGACGAAAAGGTGAAAGATACTGACAAGAAAAATTTATAACACAATTATATTATACATATGTAAGTAGCGTGCACAAAGCACCTGTGAGTCATGTGTGTGTGTGTGCAGCCAGTTTTGTGTATTTTGAAAAATTTGATTTCATATTTTTATATTTCATCTGAATTTCATTTTATATTTTATCTCATTAGTATGGAAGTATATGACATAAATATTTATATATTTATATATTGTTGATAATTTTGCTTGTCTGTATGTTTAGCTTGATCAAGTAAGAGATTTGTCGAGATATTTAATTTTAGAATCTTTTTTATTGAAAAATTTTATTCCAAGATCTTGATGCAATTTTAATAAATCATGACTTTGATAATGACATCACTTTGAACACCTAAAATCTTTCCTATTTTTAAAATTCTTGATTGATACGCGATAATTATAAACAAAATGTAATACCGACAATTTTTAAAAATCTTGTCTATGAACGTTTATGTATACCTACAAATTTTGTATATCTTTCAAAGATATATTTTGTATATATCTTCCAAAAATATACATTATCATTGACTAGCATGCATATAGAATCCACGTAATAGAAGAAATGTTAACATAACACTGAGAATCGCTAGAAGAGGTAAGGTAAAACTAGTCTTATGACAAAAAACAATTCTGTATTTTAAAAAACTATTTTAAAACCAATTCGAATTACTATAATACCAGAAGGGTTACTATACAATTATCCACATTACGAACCCGAGCAAAAAACCGTATCTTGTTTTGCAACACTAATTCACTAGGACTAATTGTGAAACGGGAAATTTTCCGAAAAATAAATACGCAACATTATTAATCTATGCACTCATGATTAAAAATGAGCAACACTAATTGCGACGCGTCCAGCGTGTAACTCTGCAGAAGATTGCTGATGAATGATTACCTGCATCAGGTGATCCAGGAGCAGGAACAGTCTTCCACGAATCCAGTGGAAGAAATTTTGGGCATTTTATAAACGCTACTTCAAGAAACGCGATCATTCATTATCGCAACACTAACAAGAGAAAAATAATCGCGATGAAATAATGTCGCAACACTAATTCTAAAATTAAATTATTATTAACAATATAAAAGCTACTGAACGAACAAAAAGCTACTTCAAATATTCTAATACTCTACAATTAATTAAAGCAATGACTCTATAATTTACTTTGAAACAGAAGAAAGCAAAATAAATTTTACTAACATTAAAATTAAAAAGACTATAAAAATGCATAATCAAAATTGCAAAAGACAATCAAGATATCATAATTCGCAAATTCTAAAAAGCAAACACGATTATCATATTTGCGCAACTCTAATTTAAACCTTAATCAATTTCTCGCAACAAGAAAACTCGCGATTTACCCAAAACGGAGATGAACAATGATGAAGAAAAAAAAATAAATACAACTACAAATACTAAAAGAGCATAGTGACAAAGTAGTAACGAGAATGACTTCCCATGCTCTAGAATCATTTCAATGATCCAGAGGATGAGACGCCATTTGTTGTGACCCTCTTCGTGGCAGTTTGCCGGGCCTCTTCTTTCTTCGAGCGCAATGCCCGCTGAAACTTACATCTAGCTCGAGTCTTTCTA
>NIPQ01090511.1:0-45722 GCA_002806875.1 Lepidotrigona ventralis hoosana
ATTTTTTTTTTTTTTTTTTTCTGACCACATAGTTACAGTACATTTTATACGCAAGATTTAAAATAAACTGATATAATTACAAGTAACATATTTTCTTTGTGTGTCAAGATTAAAAAAATCAACCCAAAATCATTTCATTCAAAAGTACTACAAATCAATTTTTTTCACTTCTGTAACGTCTACTTTGACATTTCAAAAATATAAGCTTTCCTCTATTTTGTGAAAGAATGCTGTGAGATGATGATTCGCACAAAGGAAATCATTGCATTTTAATGGTTCTCTTATTTTGTTTCTCGTTATTCAGGTATTGATTTTTTTTCACTTATAACATTTCCATATTGAACAGTTCACATCCAAGTAACTTTATTGTAAATGACTAGTTTGATTTTTTAATCAATTAAGTTGTAAATGTAAATCTGGTTACATGCTTGATTGATTGATTTATCGTTTCTTAATTCTGCATTGTATGTATATATATATATATATATATAATTTCTGCAATATAAATATTAATTTATAGGAGTATGTCCAATTTTTTCATCACTGTTTCATCACAACTTAAAAACCTCAATTTCAAGTATAGTTCAAGTAAAGAAGTAAGTTCAAGTGATGTAGTATCAATTCTTTATACTTATACTAACAAATAATACTGATAATTGTATACTAACATACTAATATACTAACAACTGTAAAAATTAATTATAAAGATACTTATTAAGCTAAATTGATTAAGCGAATTGAGCAAAAAAATATTTACCTATCACTGATTATAAAAATAAAACAGAAGTTAGATTTGGGAATAATTGTTGCGTCAAATGATAATAAACGATTTTATGATAATGAATTTTAAAAGATATAAGAAATATGAAAATAATATGCAGTAGAGATAAACTTAGATTCAGCGCTAAGTTGTAAGCATTATAAATTCAAAACTAACATTTGTACATTTTAAAAATGAAAATTATCATTCCAAGCCTAAGTGGATAATACATTATTTATTGTTGCAGTATGCTACTATGTATATATTTTTTTTTTTATTTCTACAGAATTTATCGATATTTAATACGAACGTTGTTATAATTATTATTTTCTTTCTCACTCTTATATAATAAGAAATAAGCCCATTCTGAAATTTCAGTGCATTTTATAAATTCATGTGACATAACCTGTTGTAAGCAAGGAGACGATATAATAATCGTAATTTATTTTTTTAATACATTATCATTGTACGTGATTAAATTCTGTAATTTATCATTCTTAAATGCCCAACGTTTAGGAAATACCGAGAAACAAGTAAAAATGTTTGTCCAAGAGGTGAAGGTGCTGCCTAGTACCGTTTCATCGAAGCGGTAGAATCAAGAAGTGTTCTGCATTTCAGAAAAATGGAGGTCGTGGTTCAATCGAAATTGTGAATCTGTCTTGTCGAAGAGGGCTTAAATTGCGTTGTTTCTCATGTAATAGCAAATTTCTGATACATTTTTCTCGATTCTTGATATTTTACTTTATTTATAAATCGAAACTCCAGAAAGTGAAAATCGATTTTTATGGAGTAAAATGCAGGAGAGACGGTATATCTCTATTGTACGCTTTTCTCAATATACATTTAAATCTAAAATTTTTGACTGAATCTTGAGGTATTCCAGCTATTGATAAAAAAATAGTTTTTATTTTTTAGGTATAGTTTTTACATACAATTTCATAATTTTACAAATAACACACTTTCAACTTTGCAATTACATTTATCTCAATTTGTTCCTTCATTAAGACACCTACTTTTTTCAGATTCTACAACATATAATTCATAAGTTTCAAAACTGTTTTTACTTTTTATGAAATTTAACATTATCGAGCTTACTTTATCTTATAATGTATTATTTATTGCAGTTTTAGGAAGATAATACGTTGGATGTACAACACTCAATACAAAATGAAGTCGAAGGCAAAAGCAAAAAAGCCAAATAGAAAATTTGGCAAAATTACTCCTACAGGAATCTCTCCTACAAATTCAGATTTATCACAATTACGTCCACCAGTGGACACAAGTGTTTCAACTTTATATCGTGTTAGCAAAATTTTAGAAACTGGCAGCGATGAAGTTAAATCTATCTTAGCATATGAATGTGATTTAATATATGAATGTCGCATATGCCAAAGCCTCTTTAGAAGTTTGATCAACTTTATTTCTCATAAACGGGTCTATTGTAAAAAAAAATTTGATGTTACCTTTGTTAAGAATTCTTCCAACGAGAATTCTTCATACTCTGACACGGTATGTATGATATATTATATGATACAGTATTTTATTATATTTTAATATAAAAATAAGATTGCTACATTTATATATATTTAAACAATAATAATTTAAAGAGTATTTAAATAATAATTTAATTTTGATGAAATCTTAATAAAGTATATATATATATATTAATGTTAAATTGAATATATATACTTGAATATATATTATAATAAGTTGTGCAGTAGAAAATACATGAAGGGATTTTTAAAATATCTAGAATTTTGTTTTTTCCAAAATTATGTAATATCCTCAGTTAGAAAGCACATAAAATGTTGGACAATATATAACTAAATGTTTTGATATGAATATTTAATGAAAAATAATAATTTTAATTATTATTTATATTATTTATATATGTTGAAGCTAAAACAATTATTTAGCTATGTGTTATATATAACACATTATATATATGGATATATAATATAAATATGAAAGATAAATTGTGAATAATATAAATATCGAAGATAAATTGTAAATAAATCAAAATATAGATATCAAAGATAAATTGTAAACAAATAAAATATACATGTATGTTTTACAGATTCCTACAAATAATCTAGATGCAGAAAAGGCACAAAAAGTATTTGAAGAAGTTTGTGGAAACGATAGAATTTTAAGAAGTCAAGTCTGTAAAGAAAACGAAAAGAAGGATCTTAGTACAGTTGTTAGTATGTTACGAAAAAAACAAATAGAAACTTTGCAAACGAATACTGAACGACTATATTTGGAAACTGTACATTCAAATTCATCAGCAGTTTATCAAACTATTGAATCAGTGGCTTCAAGTGAGAGTGTTACAGATTTAATGAAGGCGCAGGTATGTATAAATAATTGTAATACATTGAACTAATTAGAATTATTCTGATTGTTTTGTCATATTATATTATCAATTGATTAATGCTTCAATTCCAAATAATACTAATAGGTAACAGAGTTACAAGGTATAAGTGAACAAACTGCGGTGTTAGATCAGAATGGTCAAGTTTCAAAATCTACTCAAAAGTTGAATAATAATACAACAACTCAAATTTATAATAATAAAAAAAATGATTGTATTCTTGAAAACGAACTTATTTGTCCTATATGTATGTATTTATTATTTTTCTACTATATGTGTAATAATGTACTGTGATTGATTTTTTGTCATTATAATTTCATTATTGTTTAATTTTCAGGTTGTGCAAAATTCTCTACAAAAAAAACGTTAACAGTTCATACAAGAACACTGCATACATCTCATAGATTATGTTACCCATGTCCTTGTTGTTCTAATACATTTGCAAATACATGGAGTGTTTATAGGCATCTTTTTAAAGGTGTGAGAAGTTATAATACTATTTTTATTTATGAATATTGTACAGTATTTTAGATATTTTAGGTTGCTAAAGTCGAAAATGAGATTGAACTGTTTTGGAAGTTCGACCTTATAGACATTTGATTTAGGTTTAGGCATTCTTACAAAGTTCCCAGTTTTAGTTTCATATTTCCAGGAATTTATATAGAGTGTCATGTAACTGATAGTACAACTCACAGGCTGATGCTATATGTAAAAGAATTTTTTCTTTCAAAACTTTGTTTTCGAGAAAATTAAGTTTAAAAATGTGACAAATTTATTTGAATTTAATATGAAATTATTTTTTAATATAGAATTTAATATAAATTTAATATGAAATTCACTCAAGAGTGAATAATTCAATTAAATTTTTTCCGTTTAAAGTTTCGTCTTCAAAAAAATAGAACGTGTGTATGTAATTAAGAATCACTTTATATAATACACTTAGTGTATTTGATAAATTTTTAGATTTTCTCAAATATTATAAAATAAGCTTCTGTTATTTACGCTTAGAATTATTCACTTCAGTCTAGAATTAACCAAATTCAAATATATATGATAAATTTTCATACTCAGTTTTCTAGGAAACAAAACTTTAAATGAAGAAAATTTTATTCTTTTTTTTTTAGATTTATTTTTTCATAATTATCTTATTTTATACAATATTTTACATGGCCTTTACTAACATCCATATTACTCTTTAATAAGACCTGGTAATTTCTTTCATTTTTTTAGATTTTGAACTGAATATAATATGTTGTGTAATTGTTGAACAGTGTATATGTATAGAAACTTTCCATGATCTTTATTTTCGATTTTAGCAAAAATTAAAACCGCTAAAAATCTCTTACAATATTTTGCAATTCGCATGCTGTAGTTTTATTAATTTTATTAATTTCTGTTAATAATTACATAATACTAAATTTAATTAATTTCATAATTGTAAAGAAAAATTATAATTTTAATAATATAAATTACGTTGGATTGAAAATTTCATTAGAATTAAATTAGCTTTTTACAATTTTTTTCAAATGGAATTTTAAAATTTAAAATGCAGTTCACAAAAAATCCAATGAAGAAGTACGAAAGCTAAGATCGCAAATTCAAGAAAAGGCATTTATTAAAAATACTACAGTTGCTGAAGATTTACAAAAGGAGGATGCTAACAAAATATCAGCGAATAACGCATTAAGAGTTAATGAAACACAGGTATATTTTAATTGTCGTAATTATATCTCAATTTTTATTAAAATATTGTTAATTATTATTAACATTTGATAGGAATGGATAGATCATTTAGAATCAGATACAGAATTACAAAGATGCGGTGGCTGTGGAAAAAGATTTGATAGAAAAGCAGCTCTGTCAGCTCATTTACAATATTGTCATAGACGTGTTGCAGCGTATGAAAGTACAACTAAAGTTAAAAAAGTCAATAAAGTTCCATCAAACAGTGTTCCAAACGAAAATACAATTGTTAATTCAGGAAGTAACAACGCTACACAAATTGATAACACTAATGTAACATCCATTCATGTGGCAGCAATTGGCAGTTTAAGTAAAACAGATTGGGATATGTTGAGTAATGAAAAATCTAATGGAAATGTTCTCGTGAATGGAGAACAAAGAAACAAGATGACAGATAATCTTTCTTCTGCAAGTGAGGTTTCTGGTTCTTTAGAAATTGTATATACTAATATAAACAAACATAAAGTTAAAGTTGGGAGTAAAAAACGAAAAAATAAGGACAGTACAAAAAGATTGAATAATGATACAGGTAAATATCTTATATTTGTAAGATTTGATGTTTGTGTCAAAGTATTCATGTACATAAACATATTTCATAAATTTTTTTATTCTGATTTTTTTTGGTGTTAATATGATACATTATTTCTAGAAAATATTAAAAAAGATATATCCCTGAAAATAAGTATTGGGCACAATAATAAAGAAGCTGAAAATCATGTATTACTAATGGAAAAAAAAATAGCTTCAATAGTGAACTTTGAAAAGCTTCAGTGCCTTCCGTGTAAACGAAAATTTCCTTCAGTGAATAATTTAAGAAAACATGCTGCCATTCATATTGGTTGGAATCGTTATCAATGTAAACTCTGTGATTATAAATGTTTCGTTAAATGTGATTGTATAGCACATTGCAATAAAATTCACAATGCTCAAAATAATCGTGTCGTCATAGACGAAATGATAACTCAAATTCCAGACGATCAATATATGTGTGACGAAAATGTTGTGTCGAATGGGACGAATTTAGAAAAGGAGATCGACGCTCCAGAAGTTGTAGAAGTCAACATTTCTGCAGAAAATATGGAGGTAGAAGTCGAAATGGCAGAGGGAAATGTAAATGAAACAAAAACCGAAGCTAATAAGAATTCAATAGTGATTTATGAAAATGGTGAAACTCAAGAAACGTTGAATAATAATATCAAAGGAAATACTTTGGAACTAAATCCTGATCTTAAAAAAATGGTGATGGAAGTTATCTTTGGATCTCCTGAAATTCAGTCTACAAAACAAACGAATGAAAAGGAAACTGAAATTTCTAATTCACAGTTACGAAATAAGGAAGAGGAAGCACAGTTTAAGGACTCTAATTTACAGGAAAATACATGTACACAAGACAATCCAAAAACACAACGCCCTATACGTAATAAAATAAAACCACTAAACAAGGATTTTATCTATGATTTAAAAGAAGTTACGTACCGTAAAGATCCTTTAATTATGAAATCTTTTAACAAGCAGCTTGCTAAAAGGTCTCCAATACTGAATGAAGAAGATAATTTAGAAAAAATTGTAGATCAACCGTCCAAACGTTTCAAAGCTGAGGAAAGTGATGAAATACCAATTCTTTGTGAAACTAATACTATAGTAGATACATGCGAAATTAAGCATAATTGAGATTTTAAAAATAATTCTTTTTCTTTGAAAATAGTGTCACAATTAGTTAATAAAAATTGTGAAATCTTAGTGGAATTTGCATTCAATCAAAAATACGTCGTTTAAATTAATATTACTCATTTCAGAAAACAAATTTTTAATAAATTTTAAAATATTATTCTTCATAAATATAATGTACGTACATTAGTTTATCAATGTTGGTAAATTTAAGCCACTTTTAAAATATTAGATATTTCATTCACTTTTGTACATCTTTCAAAATTAAAATTTTCAACGTACATATATTTCTCTAGAAAATAAATAATTAAAAATATTACCATTTTCATCACTGAAATTTTTATTATCTGTTGCATGTAAGTTTATTTGAAAAATTACTTGAAATATGTAATAATAACAAAAGGTAACAAAATTTAGTTAAATATCAAATGTAATATTACATTTTAGATAAGAAAATTAAAGGAAAATATTGAAGTAATAAAATGTTCATTTATTTTGTTTGTTAATACAAATATATCATAACAAAATGCATATATAAATTTTTAGATAAATTAGTTAATTACATTTAATGATAATTTAAAATAAATAATGCTTTCAGCAATTTCATATGAAACCAATAAATTCATTATATCATATATTGTATATTTATCATGTTTTAAATTATTCTAAACAATGAACTATTTTTGCTACATGATTTAGTGCTATAACTTAATGTTATTTTTCCAATTTGAAATTGAAAAATATATAGTAATGGAAATTTCTAGGAATTAATGGTTGATAAATCTCATATAAAGTGCTGTAAAAAAATTTAAATGTGCTATATAAAAATAACATATAGAATAATGTAAAAGTAAGTAGTAAACTTTCTAACAAAGAACAGTGGTTTGTTTATACACATGTATAAATAGATGATGGTTGAAAAGGATCAGCTTGTAAAAATTAATTGTAAATACATGTGCTGGTTACAATTATAATAAAAAATGTCTACAACACTTCAATGAATTTTTAACATTTTATTAAACAATAAATTAATTTTGTAACGTTGTAAGATAATAAAGTAATAATTGGGAAAAGTAATATCCATATTGCGTAGATATTTTTACATGCATCTATATATATATATTTGTGTAAAAGCGCGAAAATGGTTCGGCGATATGATTTGCCTACGTTTGAGAAGAGCTGGCTTCTGATTAGTCAGCGAGGCTCCTATCACAGCAAAGTTGCCGCCATTGGTAGAAGAACTACCGCGACAGGTACTTGTGGTAGATGCGCGGCAAACAGCATCGAGAGACAACGTTTCTTTCTCTTGTCCGCCTTCGAAAAATCTGTTAGTACGAATGACGCCGGTAAAATTACTACAATTTGGCTCTCATATCTTTACAATGGTGATAAATAGTGACGTGATGTGAAGTGCATTTTATTTATATTAATCGTCCGATTTTTCTGGAATCCTTTGCTGAAGAATCTTAGGTGCGGTATCGTAAACGTAAGTCATCTGTTCTTTTGCTTCTTTCTTTTCCTATCTTCCGTTAATAAATTGCTATCTTCATTCTCAAACTCCTGTTATCACATTAATTAAATGTAAACATTTCGTTTAAGTATTTTCTTTGTACGAAATTTATATTGTTATACGATAAATTATATTATTATTTTTTGTTTTTGTTTTTGTTTCTAACGTGGATTTTTGTATACTTTGCGCCTTATTTATTTAATCATAATATATATATATATATATATATATATATACATACGTAACATGTATGTATAAATATATATAATTGCAAGAATTATAAAAACGAAATGTTAGTTCTTTGTATTTCAATAGATTTTTTTGTGAAAATTTTTAAAAGAATTTAAAGTTGAATCAAGATTAGTATAATGTACATTAAAAATAATATAAACAAAAATATTCTGATATTGATATAAAAATATAACTATGAATATTANTATTTCGTAATTAATTAAAACGGTGAAACTATTTCGTCGTTATATAGAATAATTATTGTTCGAAATCAGTCGCGATACAACGCATCGTTATCCCGATTATTAACTTGCACACGTTAATGCCCATTTTTGCCTTAAAATACACCTGATACACTCGCGCGAATAGGTGTTAAATATCCCTTTTGGGAATGTAAAATGTGCTTAAGCTTTCGTCGGAAACCAAATAATGCGATAAGAATGAAAAGGAAAGAGAAGGAATGCCTTAAAATACACCTGATACACTCGCGCGAATAGGTGTTAAATATCCCTTTTGGGAATGTAAAATGTGCTTAAGCTTTCGTCGGAAACCAAATAATGCGATAAGAATGAAAAGGAAAGAGAAGGAAAGAAAATTTCATCAAAGTTTTAACAATTTTCAACGTTAGAAAAAAGAAAGAAAAGGGGGAAGTAAGATTAATGATATTAACAAGGAAGAAACGCCGATGAAGATAAAGAGTCTGACAACGAGAGAAAGTTGTGAGTTTGTTCAGTGTAAACTATAGTAATTATTAATAGATGGTTTCATTCATAGATCGGTCATTAAGCAGAAGCTACATACGTACGTTCGAAACGTAATGTACAAATTATACAACAATGCTATCGTATCGTACGCGAGGATAGATTATAGCATCTCAGCGGAAGAAGAAACCGGATTGTCAATTGTTATGTAGAAGATATTCCAAGGGCGTTCAAAGTCTCGGATGTTCAAGGCCCGTTGGAGTTAATTTTCTTAGTAAGCAAGTGAAACCAGTATCTACATTCACGTATTATTGCTCTCATTTTCGCAAAATTGAACGGTACTTGAAACAATTAGATCTGAAATAACACGATGTAGTAGTTGGAACGTAATTTTCTCCCTGAGATATAAAAATTGTACAATATTGAAATGATGTATATTAATAACATTCTAATTATATTATAGTATATAATATAATTATATCTGTATATAATAACACGATGTAGTAGTTGGAACGTAATTTTCTCCCTGAGATATAAAAATTGTACAATATTGAAATGATGTATATTAATAACATTCTAATTATATTATAGTATATAATATAATTATATCTGTATATATAGCATACATTTATATATACTATATATACTATAAAATTAGTATATTATAGTATAATTATAGATTATATGCTATCATACATACTATGCTCTAGATTATATAGTATATGGTATAATTATACTGTATTGTATAGTATAATTATACCATATTATACCATATTATAATTATATAATACATCGTATACTATATACTAGATTATATACTACATTATGTGTTACATACTAATTAACATCTAATTATATTAGTATATATACTAGTATTTATACATACTATAGAATTAGTGTATTGTTATGGTACATAATTATATAGTACATATATATACCACCATATATATACTACATTATATGCTATACTAATTAGTATACTTATATAGTATTTATACATACTATAAAATTATAGTATAATACATAAAAACATTATAGTATTATACATATTTTATAATATTTATACATACTATAAAATTAGTGTATTGTTATGTTACATAATTATATAGTACACCATATACTACATTTATGCTATATATTAATTAGTATACTTACATATATGTATGTATACTAGCATATATACAATTTATTAGTATTAATATTAGTATATATATTACTATATACTGTGCATACTGTAAAATTATAATTACATGTCCTATAATTGTATTATAATATATATATTAAATTTTATTATATATATATTATATCTATACAATTAATATGTATATAAAAGAAATATATAATGAAGATTATGGAAATTATAAATTTACTATATTATGTTATCCAATTGTTGTTATTATTCGTTGTTTAATTGATACATGACGAGATCGTAGAAGAATGGAATACATAATTCCAATTTCAATGTTTGCGATGAATTATTTACGTATTTATATAACGTAATAATCCTTGATGCAAAACGATGAATACATAGACAGTCGCGGCTTATGAAATATTTAACCAGCGTTCATGTTAAATCAGAGCTTTTTTTTTTTCGCAACATGCAAGACGTGTTGTTAATTGTAACATATGTTACGACGTGCTTCTGTGATTGCGTCGATTAATCTGTTAAATCACGCATCGAAACCATAATTTTTATGAAAGCGTAGGCTCCTATAGTTTTCCTTCCTATATTTCTCTTTGCTATTTTGCAATTTCGCAAAGTTACGTTCATATCTTCCTGTATATTTACGTCCATGTTTCATGATGATTTATTATTATCAAATTCATTATATATTTATGTAATTTATATTATATTGCAGATTTTTTTTTAAATTGCATAATTATTTTGTTTTGCAAATCATTCTTGTTTTTCGTCATTCAATGTGTTTCTTTTTTTTTTCTTTCTTTTTTAATTATTGTTTACGGTCATGTCAATTATTATAACCGCAACTCATTCGGTATCATAAGTTTAGAGAAATTTCTAGGAAAAAATTGCTAAGTTTCTAGAAAAAAATATCAATTATATAATTTTTTTTGGACGCAGGAAAATATCTTTTTTTATGTTATCACGAAGATTTTATATTAAATATAGTAAAATATAGTTCAGGTATATTTTTGTGAATTAGAAGCTTCGAGATTCCTGGATCTCTTCCCGAAAAGAATTAAAATTAACAATGAGTTAACGTAACAAAAATCTTAATTCGATGTCAAATAGATCGTGACAAGTATTGAAACAGAAAGTGTATAATAATAATTAATTCCATTGATTAAAAAATGGAAATCGAAACATAATAACGTCATGAATTTAACACTTGTTTATCTAAAAGATAAAAATTCAGAAACTCTTTTGAGAAATTCTTTGATTAACAGATACTTATTGAAAACTACTTATTATTTGTAGTCGATAGGTGTGAATTATAATATTTTTATTTATTTGTATAAAATAATTTATTACTTTGTGTATGTGTTCCATATGGATAAATAAAATAACGTAACAAAAGATTTAGAAAAATTATAATATAAATTACTAACAGTTACAGATAAATTATGCAAATTAGCATATTTGCAATATATAAATAATTGTTAACTCATTAATATTTTTATGAACGTTTAAAATTCAAATTAAAATTTTTTTGTAATTAATTTTCGTAGATGCAATTTTTTTTAAAAAATTACAGATACGTATGAACAAAATCAATATTTATTAACTTTCTATGCCTATACACATGTATAAAGTCTAGCTTTTTAGGATCAACTCTGTTGAATCCTCCTGGGTTAAGCGACATTGCTGAATAACATAATTTTGTTATTTTTATATTTATATTTCCAGTCGTTTCAGTGAAACTTGCAGGTCATAATGATCAATTCTTCAGCGATTAATAATAAAAGATAAGCTCACGAGGAAATCCTTTCTGAGCATGACATGTTGATTTATCACTCTGAAAATAATATTGACTTTTATAATTTTTTTATATAAATTTTTATATACAGAATGCGCCCGAGTAATAATTTGTTCAAGCAAATAAAACATATTTCTCCGATGGGCAATGCAAAATAGTATAAATTATAAAATATTTGTAATATGTACTTAAATTCAAAGTGCAATGTAAAATTAGATTTTAGATTTTAATTCACAAAAGTATATTATATTGTATATTCTATTGTATACTTATTTTTTTGAAAATAATATATTTCGATTGGAATTTAACTTGTACTTGTCGAATAAAAAATATGTGTGTAATTCGTCAGCGATTGATCGGTAATGAAGTTTCCTATAATTCTTATAATTCATCAAGTTCTCTATTCTAATTTTTAAAAATTTTGAAATAAAACAACTCTCAATTGCTTTAAATTTAAAAGAATTATATTATTAGTGTATAGATGATCCCATATATATACTTATGTACCGTACATGTTATATTTGGTATATTAATATTGTAGCAATATTAGTTTTTTTGTTAAAACACAAAGAGACTTAATAAAATCAGGTGCATTAACATGTCGCTTGCTAGACGCTGCATTCGACTATAAATGCAAAAGGCGCACTCTTAATTAACAGGAATTTGTCCTAATTCGGCCAATTTTCGCACCACTTTGTTTCCCGCCCACGATGATTTCAACGATAAATACGTCTTAACTTGAGTAACTGGAGCGTCTTATAAAGACGTTCTAAATGACGTATGGTTTCTTCTTTGTTTTAAATAAATCGTCGTCGGTTTCTGATTTGAATTTAAATAACTTTGCTGATAACTTCACAGAGACTGAAGATTGAAGAAACTTGTCTTTTACATTTGGTTTTTTTTCCCCAATTTTGACTTTTAACTGTCTGTGCTTTTTGATAGAACATAAACAAAAAGAAATGCTAGATACAGATCATATTTTCAATATATGGAGCTAAACGAAAAGAAAGAAATAGCCAGAATTGGGAAAAGCCGCTAAAACTAGAAATTTACTGTATTCTGTTGTAATATATAAAGGATAAAAATCATGAAATAAATAAAGGATAAAAGGATAAAAGTTTAAAGGCAGTGCGACCATACAGTTCTTCCTTGAACTATTATTAATTTAAGTTGCATGAGAATACTGAAACAACATTTGTTTTATTTAGTTACAGATACACCTCGCAATCAGTGAACGAAGCCAAAATGGGCTGTGCTTCACAGTGTGCCAAGTATTTTCTATGCTTCTTCAATTTCGCTTTCTTCGTAAGTATTATGTTAATATCTCAGCTAATAACTTGTTACTAATTTGACTTTGATTAAAGTATGATTTCTTTTTTTTTTTTTCTGATTGAGGAAAAAAAGAAAGTAATATTTTTACATATGTGCATCTAATGAAAGTTATTTCAAAATAACGATACAATTCAAATAATAATAAACAAAGAAAATAGTTCACTAACTAATTCTAACATAATTTATTAAAATTCATGTGATTCATTTTTGAAACTTTTACTGATTTTTTTTTTAATTTTTAAATAGTGCATTACTTTTCTAGCAACTATCTTTAACAAGCTGATTGCAAAATCTATTGTATCTTTAAACTTAATAAATTTGTAATTTTAAAAAAAATTTTAGCATAATGTACTTTAGAAATAAACTCAATGAACGTGAAAAAGATATCTTAGAATATATTTTTATATTAGTATTTAGAAAGTGGTTCATTAAGTATTGTAGCTCACATACATCTCATTATATAATAGCAAATTTAAACTAAAAATAATATACGTATAAAATCAATGAAGATATGTAAATGACATTAAAATTAACTTTCACATAGGACCAAAGTGATGGTACATGTTCATCTTATAAAAGTGAAAAAACTAAAAAAATATAATAATGACACACATTGTTGACAAACTACAATTATTCTCATATTGACACTTATATCAATTTGTGTAATTATTAAGATATAATAATCAGTGGTATTTTCTTGAATAATTGTACAAATAAAATTGTAATGTATTTAATCTTTTTATTTAATGATGAAACTATCTGTTTTTTTTTGCTGTAGTTTTTGCATAAAATAAACCAGTCAACATTGTATTAATATTGTTCAACAGAATATATTTCAATCTCTAACTAATTTTTTTATTAATTCATTGATTTGTAAATCACTACAAATTAATTACTAAACTGAAGCTTTCTATACAGCTTGCTGATATATAGCACTCAATATAAATAATACTAACTTTTTATATAAATTTAAATAATATAATACCATTTTATATAAAATTTTTATATAAAATTAAACCATTTATATAAATAAAGATATAAATATTTTTTCATTGGACAGCTTTTGCTGAAAAATTTATTTGCCTATTGACTTGAAGCAATAAATTATTTATTTGTTTACAGGTAGCCGGAGGAGCTGCGCTGGCGGTTGGAGTTTGGCTCTTCGCCGATAGCAGTTCTTTTGCTGATCTCATCGGCAAACTCGATCAAACAGACATTTTGGTAAATGTTTAGAACACTTTCCTCGAAAGNTTTTTATAAAAAAAAAAAAAAAAAAAAAAAATGATGAAAGGTAACATTTTAGATTGTGATCATTTTTATAAACAAAAATTCTCACCGTCAGAAAAATTCAACAAAAATTCGCAGCTAGAAAAGAAGATAACCAGTAATTATTTCCAGTAAAAAAATATTTTTTAATCGATTCATGCTCTGTTGATTGATATGAAAGCGTTGCCAATTAGTTGACTACTACTAAAGAAAAATATATCCAACACTTTCTACTCGTAAGCTCTTATCATACAGATCTTCATTTTCGTTTCTCTGCGACTATTTACTATGAAACAGTATAAAAAATTATAAATGGTAACGGGATCTTAAGTTCCAACATGTTATCGATAAAAAAGGAATAATTTTTCGAAATTATATTTTACGAATTATCATTCAGAGATTATGTTTCAAATATACAACTGAACAAGTAAAACTTTAAATGAAATTCAGGACAGATCATATTGTATCTATGAAGTTTTAATGATCAGTATTATATAGATATTAGACATGACCACTTATATACATAAAGTCATATATTAATATTTAAATACCAATGTGACAGAGAAATTATTGTTCTGTATATTTGTTTATAATAATGTTATTGAATTAATTCAATTATTGTTATTAATCACTGCTCTATGATGCAAAAAAACTATGTGCATGAAATAAATAAAATTCATGTTTCTACTAGTTGTAATAATTATTTTAATTATTTAATTATTGGAAAAAATAAATTAAATGACAACTTAACAAAATATACAAAGCAATAATTTTTCAAATACTTTGATTTCCAAATATTAATAGGAATTTTTAAAATGTAAAGAAAAAATTAAGAATAAACATTTGTATTGTGCAAAATAAAAGTATAGTTTTGAATATAACTTGATGCATTGCAAATGCAAGTGCAATATAAAGTACTGTAAAATTGAAAACAATAGTTATTAGATATGTACATATTTATTACTATCGTTGTTACTAATTACTTGCTAAATATTATTATTTTAGGTTTATATATACATTGAATTTATAATATAGTGTATGAAAAAAACATTAATTTGAATTTTACTTATATTTTTATGTATAAAATAACTTATGTATTAATTTGTATATTAAAATATATATTTTTTTTCCACCATAATGGAATATATTTTTTATGTTTAACGTTTGATTGTGAAATAAATTTAAACACACTAAGGATTGTACCAAACTATTTGTAATAAAAAATTAATTTTATAGTATATTAATTGTAAAGTTAAATTAAATTATTTTGTTGTAGAATAAAACGGATGCCGATGTCATCAGGATAATATCATATATCCTGATTTTGGCAGGAGCATTGACTTTCTTAATCAGTTTTTTGGGATACTGTGGAGCAATGTTCGAGTCTCGGTGTCTTCTTTGTGTTGTAAGTATTCACAATCAAACAAATCAAATTTTAATATCATATAATGTAATCAAGTTTTTAATTATAGTATGGTGTTCTTATTCTGCTGGTTTTGATCCTGGAATGTGTTGTAGTAGGTTTAGCTTTCGGGCTTAAAGGAAATGTAAGTTTATTTTCTTTCATTTCAACATGAAATAATACATGTTTGATCCTAAATGGAAATTGATATTATTTTATTTGTCGTAATCCTTTCAGGCAGAACAAGGTACACGAAATTTTCTCAAATCTACCATCAAATATTATGCCAGTAATATTGACAAAACAGAGACAATTACAGTGGCATGGGATGGCATAATGACACAGGTTATTAAGAATTTGCAGTTAACAATTAACCAATTAAAAAAATTAAAGACAAATGAATGCTTATAAATCTTTGGACAAATTTTCATGATGAAAATTAATATTTAATTTTAATCAATAAATATCCAAAGAGATACATGTTACATGTTTTAGCTCCATTGTTGTGGAGTAGACAATTATTTGGACTTTCGAGAGAGCATGAATTGGACATCTACAGATAAAATTGTGCCTGAAGCATGTTGTATGAAAGAAAACAATGTTTTGAAGGATCCATCTTGCTCCATTAGCCCTACTTCCAGTAATTCTTATTATAAACAGGTTTGGATTAATTAAGTTTATAATTAATTCATAATAAAGATTGTTCGAAAAATATATAAAAGTACAATTATTGTACAACTATTACAGGGTTGTTATGAAGCAATAATAAGGACAATCGAAGAAAATGCAGCTATAGTAATCGGCGTTGCTGCTGGATTAGCATTTGTCGAAATCCTGGTTGTTATTTTAGCTCTACATTTGGCATGCTGTTACTGGCGACCACAACACGGTAGGCTTGCACTTCTCACTGATGCCTCTTAATTCACAAAAAGAATATTTCATTGGAATGTTTAATCAAAAACCGTATTATCGTTGATGATAATCGAAGGAAGAATGCTTTCCTATAACATTAAAAAAGACTTAAATCAAAATATTTTTTTTTCCTTTTTCAAAACATTAAATTAAATGCATTCTTTTAGCTTGCATTGACGTATCGTCGAAACATGCTTGGTGAATTAACAACAATGAAAATATTGTATTTATATTACCTCGAAAGTTAAGTGTTTCACTTTGAATTTATCTACATTTTACAATAAGTTTAGCATAATTATTTTGCTTTAACTTCATATTTTTACAGCATCGATATTTATTCATAACAAAAAAAAAAAGGATATAGGATAATTTCTTATATTAATAATCAGTATTATTATAGACATTGAACAAATTGGGAACATTTAATGTTGCAATATTTCTATTATTAAAATCTGTAATTGATTAGTTATTTTTAATAACTATAATTATATTATATTGTTATATATATATATATTTTTATTATTTGTAAGTTCGTATATGTATAAATAAAATTATAAATTGACTAAAAGTAAATATATTTGCAAAATAAATTTTATACGCTTATATGAGAGCACTATATATATATATAGTTTACTAAAACTTTTATAACTTTTGTATTGTAATGATTTTTGTGGATGATCTAATGATAATGAACTGGAGCAGTTCACGCAATCATTTGTTAGTTCATATCGCGCACAAAACATTTTCGTTTGCAGTTTTAACTTGTTGGTGTTGCTGTTGACCACATAGACTAACAGTGAGTGCACCGTACCTTCTTGGCTCCTTCCTTCACAGAAGTGAAAATTGGCTTAAGCTTACTTGAAACTCGGCCAGGATATATTCATCTATTTGATCATTACTCTTTTAAAAATATTCATCAAAATAGAAACGTTTGTCAAGTGATACGTTTTTTACAAATTCTTTAAATGTGAATAAATTTAAATTCGACTAATAATTAAAAACCTACAAGTACAAAGCTTTCAAATGCAATTACTTTATTTTTTTAAATAGAAACGCCAATGATTTAGTTATTAATTTAATTAGGACTAATTGGAAAATTAATTTTATTAATAAAAAAATTATTGTTCAGTTTTGAAAATAAATCAGTACAAAATTAAATGAAGAGTTTAAAGACAAGAGTTTACAGAAAAATTACATATGCTTGCGTTGAACTACTTTCTGTATATATATAGTATACAGAATATAATTATATTTATATATAAAAAAAGTAATTAACATGAAATATTATATTGCATTATTTTATTAAGTTGTATTTACTATATTACATTAATATGTATAAATGACGCATATTATAATCTCTTTGTTTATAAGACAAGTTAAAATGTATAATAAAAATTTGTAATATTTTATAATGTATATTTGATATTGTTTAATAATGTAGAAGACTCATGATAAAGATTTTGTATTCTTTATAAACTCGAATTTTTTCTTATCTCCTCTTAACTACATAAAAAAATATATAATACTTTTGTACAAATTATTAGCCCAAGAATTTTATTGATTATACGCATATTAATACGCGTATTGATTAAACAATATTGTATTGTGTTAAACAAGTAATAGAATAATTAGAGAAAAAAATTACCTTATAATTATTGCAAAATAAGATGTTTCCAAAATTATAAATTACGAAAAACAAATCCAATCTTATTATAATTTTATATTTTATAAAAATATTTCAAAAATTTGTTTATAAAGTAATTGTAAAAGTAGCATTTTATGTTGTTGCAGAAATGATAATAAAAACAATATGTTATAAATTATTGTATTTCTGTTTACTCATAACTGGATATAAACAAATATCTTTATTTAACCAATAAATCTTAAAAATTTTGACATCTCTGGAACTAAACAAGCTTAGAAACATTGTTAGAGTTAAAAATGTTTAATTTACAATTATGATATAAAAATTTTTACACTTTTAACAGCACCAGAGATAATTTTATAATAACATTTATCATTAATGATACCTATATATAATAAAGATAATATCTAACTATAAAGATATTCAAATAATTTCAACTGAAAGTTGAAGATACAATTTATTACATATATGATTTTAAATTATCATTTTATAATTTAATTGTAAAATTCGTTTATTCTATATTTGAACTAGTATCACAGTCACTATTTTATAATAAAAAAAAAAAAGTTTTAGTTGCCATAATTAACTTTTTCTATAATTTACTAAATTGAAAAAATTCAAAAAAGTTTGGTCTTTCTCATAAAGAATTTAAAATATTATGAATGATTTTTGTAGTTTATCTTTTAACACCGTGAGATTTGTACCATAAAAAAAGATTACAATATAATTTTTTTTTTACAACTGATGTCTTGAACACAACAATACACAATTATGTAAAAGTACAAGATTATTAAAAGAGAGATAAAATTTATTGAAAGTAAATCATTGATCAATCAATTATTGATTAATTGATAAATCACTTGCAAATGAAAGTGGTCCGTCTATCCTTAAATTTAATGCTAATACTAATACTACTCGTTTGTAATGTGTGTAAAGTTACATGAATAATATTTTGACTATTAGTTGCAATTTTTACAAATATAGTTAACAATACGAAATTTTACGAAATAAGCTTTCTTCTTGATGAAACAACTCTCCTACAATTCCCCACTATGGTCCGTTGTATTAAAAAAATAAGAAAGACTTATGCATATTTTTAAAACGGACTTTACAATACGATTCAGTTGATCCATGTTGACTGATTCGGTAAGCTTAGGGGATTAGGAGAGTAAAGCATGTCCTATTGAGGTGGTCCACCCATTATGCCCATTGGAGGCATACCTTGAATTCCATATGCTTGCGGAGGACCTTGACTTCCAGCCATAGGTGAATGCAACTGCATCGCAGGACTTTGAATCTGTTGTGTTGGTGTTACTTGGCCACTGGCTGGCGATGGAACTACCTAAAGGCAATAATTTTTGTAATAATTAATTCATTATGAAATATATTTAAATTACTGTCAAAATAGTTTTAGCAGTAATTCAATTTTTATTGTAAATCTCAACTAAAATTTTAATTTTAATTTTCTAATTCATTACAATTTTACTCTGACTGGTATTTTTATGGTCAAATAAAGTTATGGTCAAATAAGTTCTCTGAAAAATCTAAATACATTTGCAAGCTTAATATTACTGATAATAAACTAATTTTCATATTAAAATGTAACAAATATTATACAATCATTATTCAAAATAGTTTTGTAAGTAAACACAAGCTGTATAATTCTATGGTAAACATTAATATCAAAAATTAATTTTACATATTATTTAAAATATAAAAATATAAATGTTAGCTTTAAAAATCTTATTTAATATGAAAATTTTATTGAATAAGTTATGCAATATATTTATAAAATATAATAGAACAAAATTAAGTAAAAATACTAATATAATGCATTTTAAAGAAAGGCAAGAATTTATTATGTATATGTATCAAGTATCCCTTGACAAAACTAAAATACTACCATTTTTAAATCTATAAACAATAGGTGAAATCTCTCGTTTCTGTTAATAAATTTCACTCAAAACAATAACTTTATTCTGGTTTAGTATTTAAAAAATTTAAAAATACGTTATCTGTTTACCTGAGACATAACTGGAGGTTCTGAAGGAAGAGTCAAGTTGGCTAATAAATCTCTAACTGCAGGAAACAGGGAACATTCGGACTGATTCGCACCATATTCGGCAAATCTCTTTAATTGCAAAGACGCTGCTGCCATTGCTGAAGCAGGACTTGGGTCTCTTTTCTCTGCTAATTGCGTTAAGTTTGTACTAACATCGTAAACCAGTGGTAAAACGAGCGACGGTGTTTCTCCTTGATATGGTAATCCAATTCTTGTTATTTGTAACTGTAATATGCAACAGATAATGAATCAATATGACATTGTTATTTTAATCCGTTATTGTTTCAATAAAGATAATTTTATATATATATATATATACAAAGAAAAGAATTTTATTTCTGCAAACTAGTACTGCAGCCATGCCAGTGGGTACAATTGGAGTTGCAGAAGGAGGAATTCGTAAGCACCACTGCACGTTCCATTTAAGTTGCTGTTGTTGCGCTAAGCCAGGTACTAATTCCAATTTCATAATTTGTACAAAATCTTTTAAAACATTGAATGGAACGTTTAACATTCTACCAAAACCGGAAAGAGTATTCGGTTTGTATGGCGGTGCTGCTGCTCTTGTATCAAAAAACTTTTCTATAATCTGAGAAAGAAAAAAAGAATACATAAAAATAAAATATTAAGAGAAAAAAAAAATTGGGAAAACTTCAATTATGAAACGAGTATTACTTGTAATTCCTCAAGTGTCCATTGATCTTTATGTTCTGGAAGAGGTTGTACCTTTATGTGAAGAGATTGTAAATGTTGTGGATTTAAGCCAACCCGACATTGTAAACTTTCTACCTTAAAGTGTACAACTCCTGGTTCTGTACTATTTATCGCTGTTAACTATAAATAATTTAATAAAGTATATAAATGTTATTGTATTTCTAAGGTATAAAACAAATAACTAGTAGATAAAAAATACTTATTAAAAAATAGCCTTACACAATCATCAGTCTGTATGAATCGTTGAAACTGTCTGCGCATATAAATGCATCCCAAAAATCTTTCAAGTGGTGAAAGATCAGGACCAGGAAATCCAGAAGGGTGTGGAGAAGGACAACAAAGTAATTCCAAAGCTTCATGAGTTAGAAGCGTGGGTACAGCTCCTGCCCATGAACGTTGAGGAAGTACTCTTGAGATATGAGTTCCTGCTTTATGATCGGAAGCTTGTGGACTATGTAACGCTGCGTGCCCTGGACTCTGTGCAGGACGTGCTGGAGATGGTCTAGGTACAGTAGGTGATCCTGGCCAATTAGAGGCTGCCGGAGAAGCCATGCTCTGTGAAGATGGGAATGGACTTCCATCTATATGTCCTAAATAAATAAATAATTATTACAAAATTTATTATAATAGTTATCAATATTTATTTAATAGTTACCAATAAGACTTATTAAAAATTATTAAATATTATATACATTTTATAATTTCAATATAATTTAAAATTTATATTTTTGGTATACTTAATAATGTAAAAAAAAAAATCTATTTTTTACATTCAAATAAAAGATTATGAAGTTTATATTTAGTTTTATATTTAGATGACTCTATTAGGAAATTTAAATATGATAAATTTACTAATTCAGTTTATACGACTCGTAAATTAAAACTACATTTATTGGAAAGATGAAAGGAAGATAATCCATACTACAATTGTTATTTTTTTTAAACAAATATAACTTGTTAACAAAATTGGAAAAGGATTATTTATAACGTTACTTTGAAACTTAAAATTTTTTTACAAAGATATTAAAGTTAAATTAAGAATATAAGTTAATAAAAATAAATTCAAAGAAAAGAAAAGAAAATTATAAAATAATAACAATTTGAAAAAGTTATATAAAACCAAAATGTTCAACTTATTCATCTCTCATTTTTTCAACTTAATTTGTTTCTAGGAGCTAAATTGACAGTGGCACAAAATTAATATTTATAATGAAAAAATAAATAACTCTTCTTTTCAAATTCTTTTATTAACAGTAAATAGACTAAATTTTTTATTTAATTGCACATAATCTATTCTTAGAGATAGATGTTTTATTTTATATTGTGATTTTATATATTACACACTTTTTATAAAAAAAAATGAATAAGGGATAATAGATAAATAAACACACATATGCCTTTGCAGTCATGCTGAATTGAATTCAAAAATATTAATCAATTATATCTTGATATAAAAAAAATATAAAAAAATTTCCATATAATTTAAGTACCATGATTTTAAAATAATTCATCTTGTAACAAAATTTAAATTTTTAATTATTTCTTACCAGTTTGCATGAAGGATCCTGCAGGAGAATGTCCTACTGGAACATTACTACATGGTCCTGGTGAAGATGTTGGCATTAATCCAGCTGGACTAGGAACATGCATCGGATTTAGAGGACTATTAGCAACTAATCCAGAACCTGGTGAAGGATGCGGTAACATGTTGGGAGTATTCGGTGGCAGTGACGGTGGTGAAGCCAAATTGAAGGAAGTGGCTGGACTACTTCCAAAACTTTGATGTTGATTTGTCTGGAGGAAATTGAAAGTAAAANAAAAAAAAAAAAAAAAAAAAATAATATATATATATATATATATATATATATATATATATATATATATATATATATATATATAGCCTTGAAATAAATACGAAAGCTACCTGTGATATGTTAGCAGTATGTGGACTAGCTGGAGTATGAGGATTACTACCAGAAGGTGGAGTTAAAGGTGGATGAAATCTTAATCCATCTCTTTGTTGTGCAGGTGATTGGGGTCCGCTTCTATGATGACTTAAAAAACCTACATTTCCACTTCCACTGCCATCGCTATCCATGGTTACGGGAGAAGGAGGATTATCATCTTCTGATTGAGATCTTCTACGAGAGACTGCACTTTCATCCACATATTTAGATAAAAAGGCCTGTATAATCAGCAAATGAATATAAATTGATAAAAAAATAAATCATACAAAATATTCTATACTTTAAGATACAAAGTATGTATTTCATAAGAAATCTTTCGGAAGTATCATATTTTTTAATATAATTCTAATATATTTAATATAATTATATTAATATTAAATTATGAACAATTATTATTAAATGTAATAATATTACCTTGAGACCTTGAGTGGGAGTGAATTCATCTACAACGTAACTTCTATCAAAACGGCTGTATGCTCCATCTCGCAAACTCACTAAACCACTTCCTCGCAAACGAAGTTCTAAACAATACATACCCTGATACGCAATTCTGACTAGAGTTACACATTGTGGCATGATAGTAAAAGTTTGTACTGGTACTTGAGGTCTCTATAAAAGATATAAAATTTACAGGTAGTACAATGGAAAAAAAATATAATAATATTTAATAAACAAAAATGAAGTAAAACAAATTTTGAACCATACCGAATTATAAACACAAAGTTGTGGTATCGTAGGCAATTTACTGATTGATGTGAGAGGTTGAAGTGTTTCATGAAGAATGTGTATAAGTTGCGCTAAATTTCTGTGTCTATTTAAATGAGCTTCAAGTTGTTCCTTCATAATTGAATGAGCATTAGTAATAGTACTAGTTGGACCTATATGTTAATATAAAAAGTTTTAAATTAGTAGAAATATATTGAATATATAAATATATAAATATATGTTTGTATATAATGTAAAAATGAGCAATGTAACTTATTTACTTGTATTAAATTAGCAATATAATGCAATAAAAAATAATTTGGAAATAGTTTATTATAATTTTAATAAATCATACACTATGATTAATCTCTATATTTCTGCATAATAGTGATAATAAAAAAAACTTAAAGTCATATAATATTTAAAAATATTGAATAAAGCAATAAAGTAGGAAAATTGCAATAAAGTAGGAAGGCTCAAAAAATTAGGAGTAAATATAGAGTGGTATGTAATTATATCCCTATTTTTGTATTTCAGTTTTTAAAAAATTTACGGAAGTACAATCAAAAAACATCGACATAATACTAAATATAATACTAAATATTGTATTTTATGTTCTGATAAATCTGCATCAAGATGCTAAAGATTTATGGATTTAAGACTATAAGAGAGACTATACTAAAGAAAAAAGATATACTACAGAGTTATAAGATTTAAGACTATAAGCTATACTAAAAATTTAAAACATATTCAAAAAAGTTTATATCAATAAAGTATAATAATAAATTAAAAATCAATTTCAGAAAGGATTCACATATACTTAAAACTTGCTATTGTAAATTTATAAATTATTACAAATCTAAAAAAAATGATACATTATAATACTAAATTAATCTGATTATCTCTGATATTTATGATATCATAAAAAATATATCATTGCACTGCCATTGCATTGCCACTTAATACAAATAAATTTGTATCGATAACTTTTTCTATTATATTACCACAAATAGATAAAGAATCATATAGATCACTAAAGTGAAATAATTACTATAAAATAAAAGATAATTACTTACTTTTAAATAATTAATATAAAATAAAAGATAATTACTTACTTTTCCCAAAAATTAATTTAAATGCTTTGTCATTGGTACTCCATTGCACAGTGACAGTAGCTCCACGATTGGGCCCATAAATAAGAACCAATTTACTATAGTTATACGATTTTATACTAATCATATTGCGCAAGTTATATTTCTCTGTAACATAAAAGAAACATTCAAATTAAAAATTTTAATTGTTAATATAAACATAAATTTAATTATCTTAATATAATTTCCAATTTAATACTATTCTTTAATAAAATTGAGAACTATACCCATTTTGAAATACTCTGCTAAATCATGTACAATAGAATAAAGATATACAATTTGAGCCCAATCGTTAAGTAATGCATCTACTGTACGTGAAACCGTATCTGCTGTACCCATTTCATATTGAAAATATACTGGTCTTCGTAATCCTAATACAAATTAAACATATTTAAACATATTTTATTAATTTATACAAATTAATCATATTATATATTATTTAAACATAGTATAATATATAAGTTTTGAAGATGTTCAATAATATATTACCTTGTTCTTTTGGATGGCTGCTAGATAAAGGGCTTCCATAAAATACAAACTCAGCCATCCATGTTTTAGCCATACCTTTACCCTGAACTCTAATTGAAACACTGAGTAATCTTTTAAGAAGAGCATACCAAGCACAGCTAGTACTTATTCCTATAGACGGGGCAGGTAACTGAACCAGTTTTAAAACTAATGCAGTAGCATTTGCTTCAACTTGAAGTCCTTGATGTGCTATATCTCTTTTAGTTAATTCTTGTGCTAATGTTACAAATGGTATTCTTTCATCACAAAGTGCAACTACATGTGCCAACTCTGGAATAAAATATGCAGGCTGTTTGGATCTTCTGTTCTGTAATGTAGCACTGGCATCAGATCTTCCACTAGGTCCTGTACTTCTTCGTTTAGCGTTATTCGCTTCCGAAGCTTCTGTGATATATTAAACATAATTTTGTTTATTTGTTTTTTTTATTAAACAAAAATTTAATAACATACTGTATAATTTAGAATACTGACCATTATCAACACTAGTGAAAGGACCATGAGTTATAACAAAGGTGTCAAACTCAATTAAACTTTGAACTTTTAAATACATTTTTGGAATTTCTGTCTCAATGCTATCATCATGAGGATCATCTTCTATGGAACTATGTTTTACGACAGCAAGATAAAACGAGCACTCAATTTCGCATGGTGAAGTTTCTTTTTCCTTAAATGCTACTATTAAAATTACTGTAGGATGTCGATGGAGTTGAACAAACATACGATGTCTACTAATCTTTGACATTGGATGATCAGGATGAAGAAGCACTGGCAAACGTTCGTGGGAAGTTGCCGGGAGATGTTGGAGTGTTTTTTCACATCGTCTTTGTGTTATCCAAAATCTGTGACATCAAATGGAATAAAATTAGCCACATCAAATAATAAAGAACANTTTAAAAAAAAAAAAAAAAAAAAGAGAAAGAAATAAAGTGAGACAAAAATTTTGAAAATATTACCTAAGCTCTGATATTAAAGTTGGAAGACGAGAATGATCACCATTTAAAGCAGTAGTTAATTCAGGAATTAAAGGAACTTCGTATTGAGGTACATGACACTGCAACATTCCAGTATGCGTATCAACGGTAACTAATAAATGTTCCGCTCTTAAACAAGGTTGCAAAATTGGAACAGAGAGAATCGCAGGTGAACCAGCTAGTGTACATTCAATATCTTTCAACATTGTTTGCAGTTCTTGCTTCAGATCTAATAATCTACTTCTAGTACGTACATATATTGTATGCACTAACAAACATTCCATTGATAATTGATCTGATCTAATTGCTCTGTCTGCTATTTCACTTTCCTTGCTGCCTAAAGATGGAACATGTACTATTGCAAGAGGCCTTGCAGGATCATGTTGATCAACTTGAACTGTTAATTTATATCCCAACTCTGATCGAGGATCTTTATTAGTTAATTCTCTCCAATATGAGACTGAGAGACATTTTCCTGGTGTATATTCATCCACATGAATGTGATCATCCAATCTATCTCGTATTAATCGTAATGTTTGTGAATAAAGTACTTCTAATTGCAATGATTGACAGAAATAGTGTAAAATATGGTAAACTTCAGATAACGGGTTCGAACTTTCTGCTAATCTTGATTGAACCACCTTGCAATTAGAATTTTTATTATTTAATATTAAATAATTAAAAGATAAAACAAATAGCTTAAATAATAATTTATTTAAAGAGATAATACTTGATGTACGTAACGAGTTTGCAATGGATGCACCAAAGCTTTTCCATCTCCTGTTTCTCTATCCGAAACTAGAATCTCCAATTCTAATAATCTCCAAGGTACTGTTGGACCATCTCCCATTACTGTAAGTGATACTGAAAATTCTTGTTCCACGAGGAATGTCACTCTTCCTGCCTCAATCTTTAAATTGCGCATTTGTGGGAGCAAATTTCCAGTAACTAATCTATGTTGAATAACTTGATTTAATCTCTGAAGTGTGCTTCTTTTTTCTGCTGGTGTAATTGGATCTGGAGGGACAATTCTTTCCTGTCAAACACATGTACACATGTCTATGTAAATGCAGTTTGAGATTTAAAAATTGATTTGAAAATTTAAAAATGACACATTATATTAATTATATTGACGAAGATTCGTAAATTAAAATTACTCTTATACACGCTGGTAGGCGATTATATGTTCCAGTTGTAAGAACTTCTACCGCAGCAGGAATATGAAAATTAGGTAATCTCGCATGTACCAGTGTCTCACGAGCCATTCTTGCAAGCATATCAGCTGTATCGACAAAAAGCAAAGACTGCTTGTCCAAGAAGGCCATTATATGCTGTAAAAAAATTTCTCTTTAACCAATTTAATTATTCAACACAACGACAAATTATATCAATAAAGTTCGAAATATCATGATAAATAAAAGATAATGTACCGCAGACTTATCAACTTTGGAAGCACTGTTGGCCCATTTGACCAATGCTAACAATCTCACGTATAACTGTCGAGTTCTAGCCGAAAAATTATAAATTTCTATTTTGCGTTCCATGTCAGTTTTGCGAGGTAATCTGTGAACATGCGTAACTTGTATAAAACATATATATTACCTTTACGTTAAATACTATTTGACCTTGTTGATTTTTCATATACATTGAATTTTTACTTCGTGCACTGTAAGTAAAAGAATGCATTATGTAAAATTTTCTTACAATTCAGCTAACACAGTGAGCTCGTGATAAGTACGTTGTATGATGAAATCAATAAGCATGCCGAGAGAAATGGAACCACCACGATTCCCTTCCTGCGGAATATTGTTGGTTACAGGTGTTTGATGACCTTCTAAAGGTACTGGAGCCATTTTTTACTAAAATGAAAAATTTATGTAATCAACATAAATGTTAGAATACATATATTTACAAGAATGCTGACTTGGATATATGTGATGATACTTGTATATTAATATTATATATAATATACGTACATTATAATATTATATCTTTGTGATATTTATAAATTATTGTACATTAATTGACTCCAATATATTACATCAAAACTGCAAACTGGTTATTTGAATGGATGAACATCGTAACAAGATTGATTATTCATTTTTTGTATTAATACACCTGTAGTAAGTAATAAAGATAAGTCAACAATGAAATATAAAGAACAAAAAGAGATTCATATTAAATAAACATACTCTCACTTCCAACATTTATCTGTCGATGAAACACAGTACACACTGTTACAATTCGATACTGAATGAAATTAGCTTCTTTTCAAATGTGTCGTAAACTTTAAGAAACTAGATTGGACACTCACTTATAATGTTCTATTCCACTTTGCGTGTTCCAAAAATTTGCGATTTCTATGTACGTTGCATATTGTATAATAAATTAATTTTAATAAATTAAATTTAAAATACAAAATTAATAAACTAAATTTAAAATACAAAATTAATAAATTAAATTTAAAATACAAAATTAATAAATTAAATTTAAAATACAAAATTAATAAATTAATAAATTTAAAATACAAAATTAATAATAATAAATCAAAATAGTCAACTATTAAATAAATATCTCAATGTGCAATATAACATTATTTTGATATTTTCGAAAAAAAAAGAAAATGGATTGAAATAAAAATCATTAATGATGTTGAAAGTTAAAAAATAGAACATAATTTGACATACAAAATGATAAATTTAGACCGAACTGGAGTAAATCTAAATTAGATGATGAATCTAATTAATCTTTTAAACCTGAAGTTAACACCAATTTACACGTGGTTACATTTAAGTAGTATGTGGTATTATCATTTGTTCACATATTTCTAGATTCATTTAATATTTTCAAATTGTTTAGCACCATTCTATTCAACGAAATTATTTGCAAATAATTCCATAAAAGTAAATATAAATAATGGAAGTGTTAAACGAACCTGTTCGACAAGAAACGATGATGTAAGTAAACATAACCTTAATATCTTAACAGTTGTAAGTAAACATAACCTTAATATCTTAAGATTTATAAAAAGTAAATAAACTTTATAATTTTTTTTATGTAAAATTTATTTATAAACTTTATTTATAAATTTTTAAGGGTTAAGAAATGTTAAACTTTTCAAAATGGCTTGTACATTAAATATTTATCTATTTGTATTAAATATATATTGTATTATTTTTTGTATTATGTTATTATTGTATCTATGTTGTTTATAATGCTATTTTACGTCGTTTGATATACAAATAATTACATTCTAGATTATGTTGTATTTGCGGCATTGGTATTGAACCAAATCCAGCAAATATGTGCGTAGCATGTTTAAGAACTCAAATAGACGTCACTGAGAATATTCCTAAACAAGCAACAATTCATTTTTGTAAACGCTGTGAAAGGTAACATAACATAATTTATACATATTATTTCTTTATTTTTTGATATTTAAGCAACATAAATGGAAAATAAAACTAAAAGAAAGTTTTATATAAATGTTAAATATCAAAGATAAAGAATTCACATAAGATAAATTATTTTGGCCATTAGTGACATAATATTATAGATATACTAAGGATATTTAATTTACATTTAAGTAACATTTGATAATTTTGTCAGATTCTATTTAATCTTACCTGTGAAATATTTAAGATCTACCTTGTCATAAATCCAATTGCGAGAAATATAAAATTTATAGCGAATTAAAATGTTTCTCATTAAAATGTTGTTTCATTATACTTTTTTCAATGAAATTAATTGAAATGATCCAAATGAAATGAGACTTTTAAAAATGTAGTATTATGATTATTACTATCATAAAGTATTAAGATAATAACAGTGATATTATGAAGAATTTAATACTCTGAAAAATTTAAGAAACTTTCTTATGTTTTTTCAATTATCTCTTCCAAAATAAAAGAAAAAGTTTAATTTTGTTTTAGATATTTACAACCACCTGCAGAATGGATTCATGCCGCATTAGAATCTAGAGAATTATTAACGTTATGTTTAAAAAAATTAAAAGGTCTGAACCGAGTGAAATTAATCGATGCTGGATTTGTATGGACAGAACCTCATTCTATGAGATTAAAGGTATTTATTATTTAATAATTTTATTATGAAAAATTCATTTTTTTGTTATATTACATTTTTAGGTAAAACTGACAGTGCAAGCTGAAGTTATGAATGGAGCAATTTTGCAACAAGTATTTATAGTTGAATATACTATAAATCATCAAATGTGTAATGATTGTCATCGAATAGAAGCTAAAGATTATTGGCATGCATTGGTGAGATTCATATTATATATAGAAATGTAAAAACTTGTAATGTAATTTCAATAAATCAATATAGTCATGAATGCGATTACATTAACAAAGCTTAAGCTTTATATTATTTTTATTTAATATATATTAATTAACTATATAATAAGAACAAAGTAAATTTAATTTGTAATAATAAAATTATTTTCTCTGTTTACAATTTATAGGTACAAGTGCGACAAAGAGCGACAAATAAAAAAACATTTTATTATCTAGAACAATTAATGTTGAAATACAAAGCACATGAACAAACTTTGGGGATAAAACCTATTCATGGTAAGGAATCTAAATTATTTAGAAATATTAAAAAATAAATTGCAGAAGAGTTTAAATCTCTTAATTATTAAGTATAATAATTTGTAATTAATTATGATTGTTTGCAGAAGGTCTAGATTTCTTTTATACAAATGAAGCGACAGCACGCAAAATGGTTGATTTCCTTTCAAGTGTTATACCTTGTCGTTATAATCATTCCAAAAAATTGATATCACATGATATCCATAGCAATATTTATAATTATAAATTTACATATAGGTAAGAGCCATATGCATTAGTATACTATTTTAAAAAATGCTAAATGTGAATATTTTTATTACTCCTTGCTATAGAATTTATAGTATATAGGAACATTTTAGATAAATTTACTATTATTAAAACAGATTTTATAATAAGTTTTATTTTAAATATACATATTTTTTAATTAAAATTATTCTTTTTATGAATACAGTAATGTAAAACTATATTAAAATTGTATAATTGTCTTAAAAACTACTTTTCATATGAATAACATAGTCAGTATGTCATATCTGTTTTATCAATGCAATTACATTGATGATAATAAAGTTGTAAATTGTTTTGAATAATGTATATATTTTCGTTTATAGTGTGGAAATAGTTCCAATATCAAGAGATAGCATAGTATGTCTTCCAAGAAAATTAAGTCATCAACTTGGAGGAATAAACGCAATTTGTTTAGTATATAAAATTACAAATTTTATACACTTAATAGATGTATCAACTGGACAAAGTATGTGTGGTTCTCTGTATTTATTTATCTGATTTGTAAACTACAATTAATACAATTCACACAAAATTATTTATTTGTTTAGTTGCAGAGTTAAATGCTACGCTTTATTGGAGACATAGTTTCAATAGTATTTGTGACCCAAAGCAATTGATAGAATACACAGTAATGGATATTGAACAAATAAAATACAAGGATAGAAAGTTTTTCCCCGGACAAGGAGCTATTTCACATAAGGTATCAAGTAATTATAATATTTCTTTCTAAAATACAATAGTTGCAAGAAAAAGATGTTTTCAAGTTCAAAATGAAATCTTAAATTTATGATTACAAATTTTTTTTGTATATATTGGATGATTGCAAAAGTTCATGCCCGATTTGAAAATAAAATACAAGCTACAATAGTTGCAAGAAAAAGATGTTTTCAAGTTCAAAATGAAATCTTAAATTTATGATTACAAATTTTTTTTGTATATATTGGATGATTGCAAAAGTTCATGCCCGATTTGAAAATAAAATACAAGCGATTATACGTTTTGAAGTAAAGAGTTCTATTAATCAATTATATAGTTGTAATCCTTATATTATTCTCCATTGAGACCCGCAACAATATTAATAAACCTGAATTAGTCGTTCAGAAAACGTTTTTGTTCTATTATACGTTTTGAAGTAAAGAGTTCTATTAATCAATTATATAGTTGTAATCCTTATATTATTCTCCATTGAGACCCGCAACAATATTAATAAACCTGAATTAGTCGTTCAGAAAACGTTTTTGTTCCAATACTCACTCTTTTTCGAAATTCATATTACATAATATGTCAAAAATGTAATTTTTCGTTCTTAAAAAGAATATATTTCTTTATAACATCGCTTTTAGACGAAGTAAATCTTGAATCAAATCTTTTTTATTTCTAGCATGTAATAGCAGATGTATGGTTAGTTAGAAGTTCGGACTTAGGATTGAACGAGAACTTAATTCACACACGTACTCATCTTGGTCATATATTAAAACCCGGTGATACAGTTCTAGGGTAAAAAATAATATAATAATATGTAATAAATATAATTAATAAATAATATATATATATATATAAAATTAAAAAATGCAATTAATTAAAAAATTATATTTAGGTATGCCCTTAGCGAGAGTAACATTAATGATGAGAATTTTGAAATGTTGAATAAAGACGTAATACCAGATGTAATTTTAATAAAAAAGAATTATACACAAGATAGAGCAGCGCGTCGTAGAATGAGAGCTTGGAAATTAAAACATATGATACAAGAAACGGACAGTATGGGTACAGATAATAAGTAAGTTGTATAATATTCTATTTTATAATCTTAAGTATTTATTTATATATATTTTATTATCTTAAGTATTTATTTATATTTATATTCTAATAACTATCTTAAGTAAAAGAATATTCTTAAAGGAATATCAAATAAAATTATAATAATTCTAGTCTTATATTGAAAAACTAAATTTATAATTATAATCTGTTTTAGTGATTATTATGAATTTTTGGAGGACATTGAAGAAGATCCAGAAATGAGACAAAATATAAATATTTTCAAAGATTCTAGGAAATCTATTCCGGTTAATACCAATGAATTATCTGATCCTAGTTATCCACAAATTAGTCTTGAAGAAATGCTTGAGGATCTCGCCATTGACGATATCGAAATACCTCATGTCCCTTTATAATAACAATTTGAATAAAATTTGAATAAAATTATATATTATTAATTTTTTAAATTATATATTTAAATTTTTTAAACTTAAATCAGTTTAAGTTTAGATATTATAAAGCAAATAAATTAGTTACTCGTTATTTTTATTGTTTACTAATTCTATTTATGAGAGACAGAGAGTGCGCGCATGTGTGTATGTATGCAATATTAAATGTAATATTAATATATATCTTTAATTAACTAATCTTTTCAATATCAACGCCGATTTTAATTGGAGCTTGGTATTTTGCATCGACTTCGCAGTGTTTATAATAATTGTTTTGATTCTGTGTTCTATACAAAACAACAGCTTTTGCTTTTTGTTATTATACTATAAAATAGAAAAAAGTTTTCATTTATTATAGAACGATTATAATAGTCCAGCAGTTGAAATTATTACGAAAATTTGAAAGAGGCACATTAAAGTATTAAGTATTTTTTTTTTTAATTTGAGATTATTTGCTACAAAAATAAAAAAATTATATTATATTAGATCTTCCATCAAAGTGTTTACAAGAAATCAGAAGAGAAATAAATTCGGAAACTCGATTAATTCTGGAACAAATCGAATGATGAAAATGAAGTTATTCTATCATTTCACAGAAATCGGATAAATTTAGTCAAAAACAATCGAAACTAAAGTTCAGAGTGGCACGTCTGATATCACATAGACTTCAAACAATTTTAGTTGTGAAAAATCCATATATCCGGGAATTAAAATAAATAAATATATCATCAAGAATTGTAGATTATTCTCAATTATTTTATTCTGAAGAAAGCTAAACTGACAATAATTGAACAATAAAATTTAAAAGTTCAATTTATATGATCTTCATTTATTTATACATTCTTATATGAATAAATTATTCCCATATTTATTCAAATAAATTTTCATAAATTTAATAATTTCTTATCCAATGAAATATTTAATTCATTACTGATGAATAAAATTTTATTATTAGACTCAGATTTTCCTTAACTCTGCATAAAAGATTACATAAATAATATTTTGTTTTAATTATATAAACCATAATATATATTTATAATTAATGTCAGAACATTGAATTACAAATAAATCTTATTTATCAATCATATTATCAGTTATTATTCTAACTGTACTTAATAATAAAATGCAAAATAATATAACAATAACTTCAACTATTGTTATAGAACTTTCTCGTTCCTTAATCATAATGCATTTTTATGAATTTTATCCGTGAAATGGTCATTTTTGACACATGCATTATCTTGTGTGATATCATACATTTCAAATCTTGAATGTGTTTATTGATATCTATCATCAGCACAATTCTTGATTAGTCATTCCTACAGTTCTTGATTACTCATCATCCACACTATTTTTTTAATTACATTAGCTTACATTTATCTAAATCCAATTTCATTTCAAAAATATCAAATATAAAATGTAGTATTCATATTGATGAAATTAAAGAAATAAATAAGAATTTTAAAAATTCAGTTCGTTGAAATATTTCTTCAAGTAGAATTTGTAGGTAAATTGAAAATAAAGATACTCAATTAATCTTTTAAATAGTTTACAAAATTTACTTAGATTCATTTAAAAGGAAATAATCTTAAATCAGGAAAATTCGGTTCCTGTTTTATCATATAAATCAACATAAAAATAATATCATTGATATTGATATTTATCATTATCAGATTAAAAATGCAATCAGATTGATATATTGACATTATATTAAAAAAGTAAAAAATGATTTGATTGGTTTTTTTAAATTTTCATTCTTTGTACTCTTTCCATTATATACATATATGTATTTAAATGTCGTTCCATCCTTCCTCTAGAAGATAGATATTCTCTCATGCAAGATTTCTTCCTCTAACAGCGAGAAATGTAGAGATTCTTCGTATTTCAACTAAAACAATAAAATCTTCCATTTCAGTACTTCGTTACATTAAATAAAACTTTCATGGTACTTTATATATAACTATTTAAATGTATTTAATTTTAAAGAAGCTCTATGATTGTTCTTTCTTCGCATGCGTTGATCAAGTATAGTACATAGTGATGAAATTAATGCTATCTGTCATTCTGCATATCTTGATCTGATATTGATACTAATCAACGACGTAGGAATTAAAAATAATCAATATTTCTTCAATGCATTATTCGCAAATATTGATAATGTTTGAGGCATATGTTTACACGAGGAAGTCACGATTCTGTCCTTAAAATCATGTAATGATGACTCTGTCCTCTCATCCTTGATCAGAAATGTATTGAGAAGATCAAATAAACAATTTTGATTTTTATTTTATCATAAAATCAATACATTATAGCATTAACAGCTACTATCATCAGATTGTATGGAAAAAAAGATTAATATGTTTAATAGATATGATTACATTTCTCTTAATATTTCTCATTAGTGTTAAATATTTAAATATTATCAGCTATTATCATCAGAATGTACACACAAAAAAGTTAATTTCATTTTTATTTAATAATTAATGTTCAATAACCTTTCTTGTGTACAATTGATAAATTTTACAATCTTTCTTGTGATAACACTTTAATGATAATAGTTGATAATTTTGTTTAAGTATTTAAGATTAATAAAATACAACATTAAGAAATATAATCATACCTTTGGAATTCTCTGACCAAAAAAAAAAAAGAAGAAATCTGCAAAATAAATCATATGCAAACAAATTTTATGATACGCCAGAAGATAAATTCAAGATATTGTCACATCTTGAGTTGTCTCTATAATTAAAAGCATAAACGTGAAATAACGTGAAATGTATAAAAAATATTATCCTATAATTACAATAAAATAAATATATTCCGTTGTTAATAAATAATATATTGCTAAACTAAACATAAACTATGATAAGCAACATATTGTTAAACGATATATTACTAAATTAAACTACAAGAAACAATTTGTTATTATTAATACTTATTATTAATATAATAAGTATTAATAATAATAAATTGTTTAATAATTATTAATACTTATTATTAATATAATAAGTATTAATAATAATAAATTGTTTAATAATTATTAATACTTATATAATACTTATTATTAATATAATAAGTATTAATAATAATAAATTGTTTAATAATTATTAATACTTATTATTAATATAATAAGTATTAATAATAATAAATTGTTTAATAATTATTAATACTTATTATTATTAAACAATTTATTATTAAACTCGTATTTTAAATTTAATTTCTCTTTTATTATGTTAATGAAAATATTTACACCATGTTTATAAAAATATAATCGACCTTGTTCAAGTAATTATTAAATAAAAATTATATTTTTAACTCTTTGGTTGCGCCCTACAGACGTTTTTTTGCAACCGGAACCGCTCTCTTATGCGAATAGCGCCGATCGGTGCCCGATACAAAATGTTTGTGTAAAACAATTAGTGTAAAGCAATAAACAAGAAATTTATTTTAATTATTAGGTACGTATCGTGTCTTGCATGACTTGTGTTCGCAGTAGGCCATGGATCGATTGTCACACTGTGCAGTCAAAATTAAACTCTATTGTTATTAAATCTACAATTACAACTATTAGTATGTATATAGATATATATTTCGCCAATGTGGAGTAATATTGTTTTATAAAGAGAAAGAATTAAATTTCCTATCATATTATGTGATACTTAGACATTCGAAGACTCATATATTATTTATTAAAAAATTATTTATTTTTTAAAAATAAATTATTTATTAAAAAATTATTTATTTTTTAAAAATAAATTATTTATTAAAAAATTATTTATTTTTTAAAAATAAATTATTTATTAAAAAAATATATATTAAAAACAGACAATATTTAAAGCCAATATTCCAATCTATTGATCTCTCTATATGAGCGCATAACTATTTCACTATTACACTTTCTGTATTTAATTCTTATATTTAATAGATTTTTGCTTTCTTTGTGCACGATAAAGAAGATCAGACGATGAAAAGAATAATCTAAAGAAAAAAATGAAAGTTATCTTTAATAACTTTCACACTAATAAGAGACCGTCGATTTAAAAAAAAAACTGATATAACAGAACGTAATATGATTGTCCGATTACCAAAGTGTATTCGATGGATCTTTAATATAAATTTGAATTAAAAATGAAATTTCAAATGAAAAACTATGATAAAAGAATCTAAATTTTCAATTTATTTATTTTTTCCTAGAATTACTTTATTCTGGATTATTTCACTATTCGTTCGATAATACACCATTATATATCATTATTTGAATGCATTAGAAATTAACCGATTTATTAAGAATTTAATTTATTGTATTTATTTTAGTCAAATATTCAAATTAAATTGAATTAAATCATATTATAAATATGCCTTTGTCGAAAGTTTTTATCTTTCTTTTTGTTTAAGTTTCAATAAATTTCTCAACCTTAAGGAATTTATTAAGCTTTCTCAATCTTAGTTATTGAGAAATGTATCCCAAGATTGCGAGATCTATCAGTTAAAGGACTGATTGAAGAACTGATAAAGAGAAATCGAAATAGTTGGAAGCACATCGAATTGCGTGCAGTGTAAAAGAGAGTGTTCACAGAAAACAACGGAAATGTGGTTCCAACAATTAATTCTGATTGTATTAGTTTTAAGTGTTAACGGTCTCATCCAGAATTCAGAAGGTAAAGTAAAATAATTGAAAATAAATTTCGAATGATAAAATTAATTTTAATGTTCAATTAAGGTAATAATTTTCACTAATTAGATATCTGATCTGTATAAACAATAGTATTGAATTATACTTAATTGAATAATATTGCAAACAGAATTATACAATCTTAACAATAATTTCAATTATCTTAATAAATATCGAATTTTTTTCGCCAATTGAAGTTAAAAAGAAGAATTTTTCTTTGAATTAATAAAGATGTTCGTAAAGATGTAATATTTCACCATATGTTAAAATAAAAAATAACAAATTGATTCGTTAACAGATATAGACGTGAGCTCGTTTTCAAATGAAATTAATTTATGGACGCAGTTGCACCATGAGAGAGAATTATTCAAAGATATGATAAATTCTTTGAAAATCCCTACAGAACTGCAGAACTCTGACTGGAGAACATTTTCAGTGAACGCAGGCTCTAAAATATGTACAATATGTCGTGGAATTTTAGGAGTATTTATCAATTTACGACGCAAAGGAATGTCTGAAGAAGATATAAGAAATAAAATAATTAAATTATGCATACTGTTCAATATTCAAAAGGAAAACGTTTGCAAAGGAACTATTGATTTAAATTTGGTAATACGTTTAATTAAATTTTACCAAAATATTTATAATATACAATTATTGTATAAATTATTATAAATTATTTTTTATTATTTCTGTAGCCTATCATTTTATACATAATCGATTCTAAACCAAATTTGACGGCTAATACAATTTGTGGTGTGGTCCTAGAATCAAAATCTTGTCCCTTGACTGATCCTGAATTTGACTGGACTATTGATGTTAATAACAATTCTCGTGCATTAGTTAAGGAAAATGAAACACAAGACGAAATAAAAATTCTACAAATAACAGATATTCATTATGATCCTCTCTATGAACCGAATGGTAATTCAAATTGTGGAGAACCACTTTGTTGTCGAAAAGGACAAAATAAACCTAATATGACTTCATCCGCTGGCTTTTGGGGAGATTATAACTCTTGTGATACTCCATGGCATGCGGTCACTGATGCTTTAGAGCACATGAAAGATACACATCAGGTATTAATGCTACAATTAATTTGATGAAAAAAAAAATTAATTATACATTTAATTTAATATTCATAAAATCTTATTTAAAACATATATGCTGTAAAAATCTTGCATTTATTTATATTTTTTCTTTTACTTTGATATGAATCTGAATTAGTATAATGTATCATTTACAAAAAGAAATTAAATATGTTTCAAAAATCAATTTTATGATAAATTGCAAGTATTCTAAAATGCAAATTTATATTATATTTTAAGTAAAATTTAATTTAATTCTTAGGATATAGATTTCATATACTTTACTGGCGATATCATAGATCATGGAGTATGGGAAACTTCAATGGAAGGAAATATACAAAGTCTTACAAAAATTTATGAATATATCCATAGTGTTTTTAATAATACTATAATGTATCCAATACTTGGAAATCATGAATCAAATCCTTTAAATCAGTGAGATTACTAAAATTTTCTATAAAATTCTTCACAATATACAAAAAAATATTTCATAATAGTTATGTGTATATACATACAAATTTATTTACAAATAATTCTACATAAATATTCTACATAAAAAATATGTTATATTTTTTAAAATTTAAATTTAATAGTTGAAATAGTATTGATTTTAATTTTTACAATTAACAATTATAAACATAATTCAAAATCGATATAAATATACTGTTCACAAAAATTAGAGGATTTTCAAAATATCACTTCAATGAATATAAAGTGATAAAAAAAAGAAGCATTTGATTTTTTTAAACAAAAAGATCAGAAAAGTAAACAACAAATCAAAGAAAGTTGTTCGATTTTGTCATTTGCTTTTATGATGTTTTTATTTAATAAAATCAAATTAATCGCTTCATATTCATTTTGAAATACCCTTTAATTTTTATAAGCAGTGTATAATTTGAACTCTTCTGATTAAAGATATGTCAAAATCTGTTCATCTATTATGTTTTAAAATAAGTTATTCACTTCCTTAATTGTATTGTAAATTTATAAAACTATATATTACAAAAATATTTAAAATGTGCAAATGAATATTGACATAGTTATAATTCATGATTTTCTAAATTATATATAGATTTGCACCAAAAAATATAACACAAAACAATTTAACTACAAATTGGCTATATGAATTAGTGGCAGATCTATGGATTGGATATGGATGGTTACCAGAATCTGCACGATCTACTATATCCCAAGGAGGGTATTATACTGTTGTTCCCAAAAAAGGGTTTAGAATCATAGCTTTAAATAGTAATGTGTGCTATTCTTATAACTGGTATGTGAAACAAATATAATTATGCAAAATGTTCTTGTTAAAAAAAAATTTTCTAGAAACTAGCAAAATTTTAAGATCGATTCAATTTTATAATTTATTTTTGTGACTTACTTTCTCCAGAATTCTTCTTTCACAATTATTTTTTCTATACAGGTGGCTTTTGTATAATCCAAAAGATCCTGATAATCAATTACACTGGTTTACAACTATTCTTTCTGAAGCAGAAAAGAACAATGAATTTGTACATATTTTGTCACATATACCTCCTAATAGTAATAGCTGTCTCAAAACGTGGACACGAGAATATTTAAAAATAATCAATAGATTCTCACATTTAATAAAAGCTCAATTCAATGGCCATACTCATAATGATGAAATAGCAATATTTTATAATTCTGATATGAAAGTAAACAATGTTGCTTGGAATGGTGGTAGTATAACAACTTACACAAAATTGAATCCAAATTATAAAATATATACAGTAAATTGTAAGAATTATGTAAGTTATTTATTTTATTTATGATATAATAAAAGATAAATTAAATTATAAAATTATAAAATAAAAGATAAATTAAATTATAAAATTATAAATTATAAATAATTGCATAAATAATTTGAAATAAAAATTCTTTTCTTATAGGAAGTAGCTGATTATCAAAATTGGATGTACGACCTCAGTTCTGCCAATAAAAACATTCATGTAAGACCAAATTGGTATAAATCGTATTCTTTTAAAACAGAATATGGTCTCCCAGATTTATCTGTTAAATCTTTAAATAATTGGCTCACTAGAGTAGCAAAGAATGAAACACTAATAAACAAGTATTATAGGTAAATTTAAAGATCATTAAATATTGCTAAATCATAGTAATTTATTATAAGAACTTATTTTATTATTGTTTATCAGGAATTTTTATAAGCAAGCTGAACCTTCTTTAGAAGAAACCTGTGATATAAGTTGTAAAAAGAAACTTTTATGTAGAGTAATTGTTCAGTCAGAAAAAAAAATGCTATGCGATGATATTTTAACTTCTTCAGTACATGTTTTATAAAAAGAGTTATAAGTGTGTAATATATGTTTTTAATAAATAAAAGAAATAATTTTTCTCAATATCAAAAATTATATTAATGATTTAAAATGATAAATAACATTACTAAAAATTATATTAATAATAATTTAAATTAATATTAAATATATATAGACATATATATTTGAAGCATATATATATGCATTGTCAATTTTAATCATGATTGTCAATTTTAATCCATAATATTGTACTGAAGAGACTTAAAAGATTAAATTATTATAATCGAAATAAAAGATTAAATTTTTTCATATAATAATTTTAATACATTTGTAATATGATTTTACCTAATTAAAATTTACAAATTCTTAATAGCATCCATAAGCTTCATTTAGTATTTTACAAATCTACCCATTTCGCTATTGATTTATCAAAAACTTTTTCTGATGGAATTTTATCAAACGCATTAATCTAAAAGAAAAATAGTAAATCAAATTATTATGTAGTATTTCATAGAAAACAATAGTACTTTCTAATTACCTGTTTTCTAACATAAATTAAAAGTCTCTCTAGCTGTTCAGGATTGTTACACTCTAAGATAAAAAACCTTCTCCATAATGCACTAGCTAGTACTTTGTCATCTGACATAATACCTTCATCATAACCAACTATAGCTGCATTAAATTGATATGATAAGTCCATTAGTTGTTTCTTTTTTGTTTTTTCAGTCATTGGCTAGTAAAAGAAAAAGTTATAAACATTTTATGTTACAAATTGATTAACAAGTATCAAATTTTACGTAATAAAAATTAGAATAGAAATTAGAAATATAAAGCTTAAACATAGAAGGTTGAAATTGAAATAGATGAAAAATAAATAATGCATAATTTATTAATTACTTACACCAAGTAGACCTATTCTTACAGTAATGTCTTGCCACATAGCTTCAATTATATTTTTTACAACCAGTTCACCTTTTTTTCCTTCGGCCATAAAACGTACCATTAACATCCAAACATGTAGTTCTGTGATTAGGAACCACGAGAAAAATGTATCTGACATATTAAAATCTAATAAATGAAAATAAATTAAATAATTATAAAATTATTATTATTATACAATAATTAATTAAATAATTATAAAATTATTATTATTATATTATAAATTATTATTATTATTATATAAAATTATTATTATTATACAATAATTAATTAAATAATTAATTTTATAATTATAAATAATTATAAATAATTATAAAATTAATTAAATAATTATAAAATTATTATATACAATAATTAATTAAATAATTATAAAATTATTATTATTATATTATAAATTATTATTATTATATAAAATTATTATTATTATACAATAATTAATTAAATAATTATAAATAATTATAAAATTAATTAAATAATTATAAAATTGTTATATTAATCGCAACTAACGCGTTGCGATATGACAATATTATTAAATCAACAAGAACTTAAGAACAATGACGTACCTTTGAAAAATATTGAATAATTAAGTCTGTCAGGAATGTCATCATATAATTCATAACCCAATGCACTTAAGTTCTAAAATACAAAGGAATATAAATTGGGTTAAATATTAGAATTATGTATAAATATAATTTTGAATAAAGTGATTGATGCTGAACAATTATACTTACGTATCTTTGTTTGTAAAGATCAAATCTATGTGACAAGTTTTTAATTACTCCAAATTGACTTATTGGTTTGATCAGATTTTTCGATACTTGCGCATTTTTATAAAAGTAACGAAACTGAGGTCTTATTAAAATATTTCTATTATTATCAATGAACTTACATCTTGTAATGTACTTCAATGTTGACGATAATGGTGTCTTTCGTCACAAATTAGTTCGCATCATCATCCATTAGATCAAGAAAGAAGAATTTAATTAATTAGATATACATATAAAATAACAACAATTAAATTATTCTTTTTACTATCAATGAAATAATTAAACCAAGGCAGTACAAATAAATAAATAAAATATATGAAAAATATAAATTTATAAAATATACTTAAAAATGCATATAATAAACTTTTATATATTATTAAAATTTACATATTTGTAGATTTATAAAGTTAGTCAGTATGTTGATACAATTGATTGCATAGGATGGATATAAATCATTGTAATGAATGTCATTGTAATGATAAATTTAAATGAATGAATGAATCATGAAAATATATAAAAAGGCAAAAGTAATCAAAAAAATTATTTATAAAATTAATCATAACATAAGAAATCAAAATTATCTACTATTTTTAGCTGTTAGCTATATCATAACCTCCATTATAAATGAAAATATGAGATTTAACAGTTACTTACCGTTCTTACACAGTGCATCATTCTATTATATATATTTAAGCTTTGTAACATGGTATAATATAATATAAATACATGTGACATGTAATTTTTAAATTTTTAAATTGAGAAAATTATAAGCCCTACGTGCTTTTCAAATACAAACATTTTTCGCCACACAAGCGAATCTGAACACAAGCGCGGTAATATTTGAAACTAACGCGTTGCGATATGAACTATGATTTTACTAAAAGATACTTTTTTGCAAGTTATATTTAGTCTGTATATTTAAAAATTACTAATTATTAGAAATTTATTGCATACTAAAAATTATAAATAACTTTTTTAAAATAATAAGTCTTCCACTTCTCAATATGTAATGATAATTTTGATAATTTTGTTTTATATATAAACTTTCTTCGATGCATGTATTTGTAACATATTCCATATTTTTAAGTTTTCAAACGTTGATAAAATGATATTTATTGTAATAGGTACATCTAGGCATAATTATAGATTATTTTTGTTAAATAAATAAAATTAAATATTTCAATTAAATATATTACCTTTCCTATTCACTAATAATATTTCAATTAAATATTTAATATTTTTAATTAAATATTTCAATTAAATATATTACCTTTCCTATTCACTAATAATTCTTTTATGCAAATATCTTCAGAATCATTTTGACGTTTCAAATTCCCTGTCTCATATATATTCAGTGGAATAAATGTCAAGAAATGAGAATATTTTCAAATTTCAACATAAGATCTTTAAGAAAAAAAAACACTATTTTCTTTTAAATTCAATATGTTTATTAAAATCTAAGTAAAAATCTAAATTCCTAAATTTTTTCCAAAATGCATTACTTCCTCAGTAAACTCTAAAGATTTCAACTCGCTTACAGAGAAATGTATTATCTCTTGAAGAAATTAAAAGTTCTTTACAATCTTATTATGTATGCTTATTATGTAAATACACAAATATACATGCATATCATACAATCAAACAATTACAGTTTTAAAAATACTTCTAAATGAAGTCTTTTCTATTTCTCTTTATTACATTTCTTTTATTCAATTAAACAATATTACAGAAGTATATTTTTATTATTAACTGCGACAACATATACACTTGATTAACAAGCATAATGTATGATAAGAGTTTAGAAATAAGTGGAAAAACTTTGAATTAAATTTTTAGACTTCAAAAGACTCTAGGAATATGTAACAAAAAATTCTGCTTGATCTATTGTTTTAAACATAATTTATAGATTAGATTTATTAAACTTTAATATATCTGATTATTAAAAGTGTATTTAGTATTGCAAATATACTAATTATTATAATTTATAATATAGTTATCAAAATTTTTGAACAAGAAATCACTAATGATCTATACACAGTGATTGATACAATTTTAAATAACCAATTTATGAAAAAAACATGTAAGACATGACTTATTGGAATAGTATATATTTGTGTATATTGATAATATAAACTATAAATAATTTATATTGATACAATTTTAAATAACCAATTTATGAAAAAAAACATGTATGACATGACTTATTGGAATAGTATATATTTGTATATATTGATAATATAAACTATAAATAATTTATATTGATACAATTTTAAATAACCAATTTATGAAAAAAA
>NIPQ01090515.1:0-42906 GCA_002806875.1 Lepidotrigona ventralis hoosana
AAATTAAAAAAAAAAAAAAAAAAAAAAACTCCAAACTACCATTTCGTGCAAAATATATTAGAAAGCAAAAGGAAACGGAGCAACCAATGAATCGGTGCGCGAAACGGAGGAGAGATCACTCACCGTCTGTGGAATGGTGCGTCTGGCTGAGAACGTGCGGAACGAAATGTGCCGAAGGCAACCCTTCTTTCCGATCAGGCCGTTGAAGTCACCGATACTTCCGATAGCTGATACAGCGCATCAGCGTGTCCTCGTGGCCGTTGCTGGAAGGGGTGCCGGCCGGTTGATGGTGGGGGTGGCCACCCTTGCGTTCCTGCGGCTGGTTTGGCAGCGCTGCCGCGGCGCGGCGCCACCGTACAGCCTGCGCGGCCGACGTCCCTTGTCGCCGCGCCGCTCAACTTTTGTCCAACGGGCGAGCGGTTCGCGGCCGCGTGAGACGCTCGCCTTCGCGCATCGCAATGCGACACGTTGGCATCGGGCGTGCTCGCGGAACGCTGCTCGCTCGGCGCCGCTCGCCACCGCGGGACGAACCACCGTTCGCGACGAACGTCCGAAGGAACGGGATACACGCGGCGGCGGACAATAGTTTCGCCGGGGTGGAAAAGTGCGTGGCTGGAGGGATGACTGCGAGGGCTGCAGGAGCCGAGCGTTCGAGTTAGTCTCGGCCAGAACACAGGCCCAGTAGGATCTACGTGCACGCACTGGAGTCGCGTACGGTGCGTGGACCCAAGGAAACCGACCGAGGGTTTAGGACAAGCATCCCCACCCCCTTTTCATTCGCCGTGATTCGCGAGTTTCGCGTGCGACGGGATTATCGTGTGCCTAGCGACGATAAACCGCGGGCCGCAACCAGTGCACAGGTGATTGTTTGTGCTGATTTATTTTGTGCTGTGTGACTGTGTTCCCTCTCTCGCGATTTCGAGAGTCGAGAGACTTTCGGTTTCGACCCCGACCAAAGTCGACGACGTTCTGCTCGTTTCTCGCGTGTCCGATCAGGAAACGGACTGTCCAGAGATAGATCCAGATGCCATTCCCGAACGCGGTCCCCCGCGAGTTCACGCGCACGCACGTGCAGCCGTGCCCTCACGGATTTTATCTGAAAGCCGAAACCGAGCGACCAGGCTCGAACGTGACCACTGGACGGATTCCTGATCGTCGCTTGCTCGACTCTATCTCGAACCGGTCAACCAACTCGGACCCGCGAGAGAAAGAGAAAGAGAGAAAAGGAACGCGGAGAACCCGAGAACCGAGTGATAGCACCTAGCTGACTATTAGAGAATCTAGCCGACGAGCATCGAGCTGATTAAGTCCTAAGAAACCTATGGACCAGCGAGTCAACCTGAAAACAACGATCTTGTTTGTCCCATCGTTGTTTTTCCACTCGCTTCTTCTCCACGCCAATAGAGACGTTCTTCTCGTGTATCCGTCCAAGCTGCTCTTTCTTCTTCGAAGATTCGTTCTCGTCAAGTGATCCATGATCCACGGACCAGTCATTTTTTCGAAAGAAAGAGAGAGAGAGAATCTTTCGTGAAGAGAACTTTGCTCCGACGACTAAACGACGTAGAGGCGATTCGAAATGAATTTTTCCTAGGAGACATGAGTTTTCGTTCGAGAGACACTCGTGACAGTTTCAAATTGATCGTTGAGAATTCGATTAATCGTTCCGTCTCGTGAGAGAAAATTCGATCAATTTTCCATTTTGGACCGTTCCACTTTCAGAGTATTTCGTACGATTCTCGTAACAGGGAAATTTTATTCGTTTCGGTTTCCTCGCGAAATAGAAGTCGAGAATCGTTGAAAGAAAATCGCGTTCGATCGAAGTCGTCGATTTTTACAACGTCAATGATCGAAAGTTTCGACGAGAGGAAATTCTTCGCCGATCTTCCGCAGGACGTGTCTCGTGACTTTCAATCATCGTACTCGAGTTACGAAATACTTTTCGCTCGGCCAATTTAATTAGAAACAATCACCCCTTTCCTCTCCTCAGAACTTTCCCTCGAGTGATTCTTTACTCCCGACATTTTTTATTCCGCGAAAAAAATTCAGTGATCGAAAACTGCCAAGAGACAGTTCTGTCGCTCGTTCGCTTTTCTCTTTCGCTCGACTCAGAGACGACGTCTTTTTCCGAAAACACGAGAAAGCAGAATAACAGGAGTCGCCGTGGAAAAAAACCGTGTTCTCCAGCGAGTGGTTCATCATCGAGGAAAGGTGTCGCGTCTCGTTGTTGTTTCCGACTCCATCTCCGACGACAGAGGAGATCTCTTCGGGGCAGAGGAGAAACCCTCTCCCCTCCCCCTGGTTTCGCGTGCAGCAACCCCGGCCAGTGTGCCACGATCGTCTTATCCGGCGAAAAAAAATCCGCGCGATGTCCCTGAGCGCGGCTCTTGAACTTAGAAGTGTTGTGCGCATCCTTCGCTCGTCGGAAGATATTGTTACAATCGCCCTCGAACAGCGTCGCGTTGCCGGTCGAACGGGGGTCGCGACGCGAGGGGCCGCGGGGGGCTGTCGTTTATCGTCCACCAGTATATTGAGTAGCGTGCGACCGCGCGAAGAAAGCGAGTCCCGTTGCTGCGACCAGCGAAATTCCACCGGCCAGGCAGTCATCCAGATTCGCCGTTTCGGCACCTTTGCTCTTTCCCCTCCGATTTGCCAGTTAACAACTACCCCTTTCGACAGATAAGCTCGGATCATCGTCACGTCATTCAATATTTTCTCTCTCTCTTTCTCTGGTTCTTACACTTTTCCTTACAGTTTTCACTTTCGATGCAGATTTCTATCTTTATTCTCCTCGGTGGAATTTTTGACGACGTCGACGACGTTGCAGAAGTATCCTGGCGAATGCCAGGTGTTTAGGTTAGTTAGATTCGCGATAAGGAGGTGCAAGGAGCTACCGGAGTGCTCGGTAAGACAGCTTTCCCGCGCAGTGTGTGTGAAACGTTGACGAAAGACGCGAGATACGTAAGATGAGGATTCCAGTGCGGTTTGGTGAAAAAGTTTTCCTCGACGGACACTTCGAGAAGAAGCAGAGAAAAAAAAATTTGAAATTTACTTTAACTCGATAACCCTCTCCCCCAGGCTACGAAAGGTAAAGCATTTTGCTGAATTTGGCGATTTCGACGTCTCGTCGATCCCTCTCACGATTTCTCACCACTCTTTCTTTCGATTTCTCACCAATCGTCTCACCGCAAATTTCCGGCCGCCCGAGACACGGAAAATTCTTCTCCGACTGGTCGGCGGTCGATTCTCGGGCGACTTTCTCGGCAGAGGGAGAGGAGAAGAGCCACGAGGAATTCCACGTCTCGTAATTCGAAGACGCGGCGGCTCGTCGCGTTACGAAATTCCCGGCAACAATATGTCGCAGTCAGCCGAGAAGGTAAAGACGGCCCGCGATGGCGATGCAGGCCGCGCGTGTACGCGCGTGCTGGTCCGCGTTGACAAACTAATCCCCGCGTTATATCGGGTGATCGTAAAGCACGCGGTGACAAGTCAACAGCCGCGTAGTATTTTCGTGGGCGGCTGCGACGAATTTTCGCGACGCGTCTCTGTCCCTCAGAAGCACGCGACACGCACCTATACACACGCGCTCTCGCCCAGTGGAATTTCTCTCCGGTGCCTGCCGTGTCTCGCGCAGCGACCGAGCGTCTCGCCTCGCCTCGCCTCGCCTCACCTCACCTCACCTCACCTCTCCCACCGTTCGAGAAATTCGACGTTCTGTCGTTTCTGCGATTCCTCGTAATTTCCCTTCGTTGCTCGGTTCGGAAGTAAGTCGACGCAGATCATTTCGCAGTTGAACCTTCGGGGAATTTTATTTCGCGCTCTCGACGTGTGCGCAAGCGACTTTGAAATTCGACCGAATCCGATGATCGAAAATCATCTCGATCGTTTATTCGACAAAGTCGATCGTCGCCAAGAAAAACTTCCTCTGCATTCCGGTGACACTTTTTTTGCCGATACCAATTTATCAACGGGGACACAATCCGCTCTTCCTCGTCTCGGATCCCGATCTCTCCGCAAATTTTTAAGATCTTCCCGATCCTAGAGACTTTTCAAGTTTCTTTAACCGATCAAGGTTATTACTCTCCAATATTTCGTCCGGTATTTCCTGACCGACAGACCTCACGACGGATTCTTCTCTCGAAAGGAGGAAAGCTTCCCAAGGGAACTCAGGCGCGCGCTCGATGTATCGATGATTCCACGACAAAGGGGAAATCGATCAGCCGAAAGGCGTGTACAGCAACAAGTAACGCGGCGTTGGTGGCGTGAATCGAGTTACAGTTGTTTTCGTTTCCGCGTCAACAGCGGCTATCATCCACCACCGGCGATGATTAACTCGTGTAACCGGCGAACGCCGTGGAAATTAAAGTTGCATTATCCAGGACCCGACGCCGGTTAACTCGACTGTCACGAAGTGTGCTTAACACGGTAACGCGGATTAACGCGTTCGCCGGAAGCGGCGCATCTTTCACGGTTTGCGGCAATCGGGTGGGAGGGGGAGGAGGAGGGAGGGGGGAGCGCTTCGACAACGCTTCGACCCCTCGCTCATTTCCCAAACGACGTTCCGGGCCAACTCTTCTTCTTCTTTTTTCTTTTTTCTTTTTTTCAATTCCTTTTGCCGCAGAGAAAATATTCTCCTTTTCTTTTGAATTCTCTGAATTATCGACGCCATCTCGATGGTTGACGAATCACATCGCTTTCGAGAAAAAGCTGTCGCGATGCAAAGTTGCTACGCAACTTGCAAAGTTTGATACAATGACGATTGATGAGAGTGATGAGAGAAAGAGAGAGAGAGAGAGAGAGAGGGGTAAGTTGTTTGAGATTTTTTTTTTTCTTGAGAGATTTTATATTGCTGTTCTTCCGTCATCGTTCTATTCCGTAGTTTGTTCTAGTTTCTAAGAATCAGTCTCGTTCTTGTTGTTCTCTGGGATTTGCAACTACGAGTATCAAAGAATTTAATTCTGGAGGGTTGTTTCCTTGGAAATGTATTGGAAATTTGTATCGAGTGTAATCATCAGTCATCGATTGAAACTTCGAGATTACTATACACATCATATAGAGATGACATTTCAACTTGCATTTTTCGACTCGACGATAATGTGTCTTCGCCGATGCGTTTATCACGGATCGTCAAAGTTTTGTCAATTGTCCGCTCGAATTTCGAAAGTATCATAATCAAATTACAATCGTATCGAATGCACGAGGCTACCAAGCGAAGATACGAGTCCGTGCAAGAGGACACTACTCCTTCAAAGCTCCTCGCACGTCGTTGAGATTCCCAAGAACCACGAACTCCGTGAGAACTTTTCGACTCTGAATTTGAAAACTATCTGTATTTTCGCTGTGAACGAAATTTGTTAATGATAATCTGAAAACTGAACCAAGTGTCATGGAGTTTTGCAAAAGAAGAAAAAAAAAAAATTAGAAATTAGCTCTCACTCGCGTTCCCAATTTATTATTATTCGTGACCAATCGCATAAATAACGTAAATAACGCATTGTGTATTGACCTCATTATATTCTTCTGCGTTCCTTTACTCGCGACAAGTATCTTTATTTGCCGACCAGAATTGCCGTCGACTTCAGAAACACGAGGGGAATACAGTCTCGAGCATTTCAACCCCTTTCGCCGCGGCGTAATCTCCGCGAAAATTCGCCGTTCACGTGTTGGATCGTTGCCATCGAAATTTCGAAAAAAAAAAATCCTACGCCGAGTTAACGAGTATTTCATCACCGACGGTTTCAAAAGATACGATATATCGCGAAGAACCGTTCCGTACCCCTGTAGCCTACGATCGATGTCACCTCGACGAGAAGCAACGAACCTTACGTTCGAATCGCTGTAAAAAAGAAATCGCAAGAAAGAAAGAAAGAAAGAAAGAAAGAAGGAAATTTCATCGAAAGATATACTCCAAGTTCTTGCGCGCTCTTCTTCTTAACCGGACAAGTTGAAGCGAGGGACGACAAGTCTTACCGCGAGAGAGCCGGGACACGACATCGAGTCGGTTAGGAGGCACAAGGGGTAAAGGGACGGAGTCGCGGACGAGATTCCGCGGCGAAGGGGTCGAAAAAGAAAGAAAAATGGAGGAGGGTGGGTCGTGTCGGTGGTGGCGAAGCTGCGATTCCGAAAAAGCCCGGTGGTGCTCGGCGTCTGTAACCCCTTCGAAACTCAATCACACCTCGTTCTCCTCCGTCCGGAACGTCTGAAAATCGTAACGGCGCTCGCAACAAAGGTAACGCTCAGTCACCAACGAGCAATCGAAGGGTTACTGTCTGCGGGGCGGTCGGGCGTGTTGATGTGGAGGGAGGGGGGACCACCGCGGATCGGGGGGGCCGGGAGTTCGCGAGCGGGGCGAGGGGGCAGCGGAGGCGAGAGAGACAGACAGAGAGAGGTCGAGGGGGGCAGAAGGGGGAAGGAGAGCGGCGGGGGAGGGGGGAGGGGGTAGACGAGGGACGGCGAGGGGGAGGCGAAAATAAGAAACACAGATACAAAGAGGAGAGGGAGACGCCGGGAGAAAAAGAGGAAGGAAAGAAGAAGGGAACCGGCACGATCGGCAGGGGTTGGAGAAAAGGGCGGTCGGGGAGCTGAAAATATGAGATCCGCTCTGGTAGGGACCACCTAGCCAGCCTCCGGTCCTTTCCGCGGCATCTCCCTTCTCCGCGCAGCTTATCCCCGCCACGACCACGCTCTCCTCTGAACGCTAGAGCCGCGGAGGAGAGTGGGGGAGCCGGGCGGCGGGCGATTGGCCAGCCAGTGGGCCGGCCGACCCCCACCACAATACCCGGGCTCCGCCCGATCCCCTCCAACGGCGGTGCACCTCCTCCAGACATCGCATCGGTCGTTCGGTAGCTCTTAGTTTCAGGTTAGGAGCCTGCTAGGACGGGTCTCGTACTCTCTTCTTGAGGTCAGCCGTGAGAGCCGGGACGAAAGAGAGAGAGAGAGAGACGAGACGAGACGAGACGAGACGAGACGAAACAACGAAACGAAGGAAAAACCGAAGCCAGTGAAGTGTGACACGCGTGCAGTGAATAGAGCCTGTATGTTTGTCGGTTTTTCCGCGCGAGTGTAGGTGTGATGCCGCGGCGAGAGGCAGCGACAGCAGCAGCGGCAGCGGCAGCACGACGACGACGACGGGCAGCCTGACGTCCGGCCTGAGAGCAGATTCGGAGAACGTCTGTCGGTGTTCGGGGCCACGAGCGACAGAGTACGTCGATGACTTTGGTGAACTCGGGAGGGACATTGTGCGATTCCGTGTGACCGTGGGGCCAGTGTGTGGTGCGACGGGTCCAGTGTGTTCCGGGACAGTGTCCGGGACTAAGGAACAGGAAGAGACGGTAGCGACGGGCCCGCCGGCCGAGGCGTGCGCCCCAGGAGGCGTCGGCGGCGCCGGCAAACCAAGGGGAACAGTTTTGGGCCCGGCGGAGAAGCTCGAAGCCGTCAAAGTGGCTTCGTCACTGGGCCTCCAGGGGCCTTCAGCGCCGATAGGGGCCCAACTACTGGCTACTGGCGGTTCGGAGGATGCATCGTCCGTGTATCACGCGAATCTGCTAGCCAGCAGCAACGCGTCCGTGCTCCAGCAGCCCGTTCTAGCCAGCCTGAACACGCCGGCACTGGCCAGCATGCAGGCCTCTGCGGAGGCCAACTCGCTGGACATTCAGGCCATGCAGTCCATGGACTGGCTGTTCAAGAAGGAGCGTATATACCTGCTCGCCCAATTCTGGCAACAGGTAAGTGTGCTCAACGCGCTACGTCGTCTCGTGTTTTCTGTGATTCTGTCTTCCATCTCCTATGCCCTTCGCGTGTGTGTCTTCGCGCGCGGCGAATCAGCCTCAGTGTCCGCTCTCCAATGTACGGATATATATGTTCGCCGTCCTCCGCACCCTCGAACCGATTGATGTTCGCTCGAGCCGATCGTAACCTCCACCTAAACCTAACCCAAGGGAAACGACGCCACGACGACGACGCGTTTCCAACGCCGCGGTCCCCGCGCGGACACTTGTAGCTTCCGGGCCCGGTGGACCGCGAACGACCGTAAAAATGTGACTGTGAACCTTCGAATTGTCCTATCCTAGTCTAGGATTGGAGAAAAATCGTGCGGTGACAGTGGCAGCTGACAGTTGAGATTCCCACCTGCCGCGAAACCAGCGAACCACCCCACCGGTGAAAACGAGACGGAACACCGGTTCCGCGAGAACAGTGACGACCGCGATCAGAAACGACGATCGATCATGGTGTGAACGTTTCGAGAATGTTATTCCATTGAGAGAGCACGAAACTAGTAGTGAAGAATATTTCCCGATCTCGCGGCAAATCGAATCACGTTCTCGCGAGTCTTTCGACTGGTAATTGCTGGTCAGATTCCCGGCCAGTTGGCCGACCCCGAGTTTCAACGAGGGTGCGAGGGTGGCGAAGTTTCCCCGACACTTGCTGTTTGGAGGATAGTTCAGCGATTTAGGGGATGGCTTGACCGACTTGCGGCAAAGTGGCCCACATACAGTGGTTGACAACCTGATATTCTTTGTGTAGAGCACAAACACAAGGAAAGAAGAAGAAAAAAAAAATCGTGTAGGGAAAAAACTAGGTGTGAAATCCGCAGTATTCTTTGCGTTCGTGTTGTCGAAAATCTTTCAGTGTACGATTTACACGAAACTCGGGAAAATCCCTCTCGAAATTCCTATCGCGCGGAAGATTAATTTTAAACGTTCTTTTTTTTCCTCTCTCTCGAATCATTCGCGTATTTCGTAGGACAAGTGACAAACGCTGATTAAGAGTGACAGTAGTGTCTAAATTTTGTAATATTTGCGACCGTAATCGTAAATAGACCGCCGATATTTGCGCGTTTGTAAGAAATTCAAAGGGGGAACAGAAGCTAGCAGACTATGTAAAATTGTACGAAATGTCGAGAATGTGATATTAGCTCCGACATTCAGCGAGCGAGGCAAACCTTTNGATATTAGCTCCGACATTCAGCGAGCGAGGCAAACCTTTGCTCGAGCATACATGAATATGCATAAACATCTGTCGTCTGGCCGTAAAAATATCCTTCAGTCACGAAATTGACTTAAGATTCATGATCGACGATGGAGATGATTATTTACCAGTGTTTCCCGATAACAACCGTTTGACAGAGGTTTGAAGAATTTCCAATTGTCAAAAGTATAGAGATATTAGTCGCCCGAAAAAGAGACTTGCTATAGTTTGCATAAACAAACTGACGTGAAAACTAACTCCTCCAGAGTGTATCGACTGACACGTGAGACATATATATATATATATTTTTTACAAACTTGTTCGTGATTTTGCATATCTTGTACACGACAAGACAAGCCGATACCTTTCGAACGTTTCGAGCGTGGCGAACGCTAATCTACGAAATTAACGGAAGCGTAATTATACAAATTTTCTGTCCATTCCTGCCGGAGCGTGGGCTTATCGACGATTTTCCTTTCAAAGTGTCCAGGAGCGTGGCGCTCGCGGACACTTTGAAACCCGTTCCCCGATCTATTTCTTTATTTCACGCGAACGTGCGAACTGAACGCGGTTATTTATTTACCTTGCACCGCGAAACCAGTCAGAAGAGAGAGAGAGAGAGAGAGACGCGATCCAAAGTTGACAGCTCTGCACATCTCCCGGTATTTTCTTGACGCTTAATATTTTACACGCAACAAAAAACGCCGAGGTCTCTCTTCACCGGCCAATCCGGTAACACACACTCGGAAATCTCTCGCCGTCGTTAACGCATGGAAATAGGTATTTACGATTAATGAATTCCTCGGTCAATCATACCCTACCTTAGCCTAATTATCTTTGAATTCTTGAGCTCCGTGAGCCATTGCACGATCATTTTGGAACGTAATCTAATTAAGTGCAATTTTACGAATATTTCGCGTTGCCTGTTAATTATTGTTGGGATCTGAACGTTATGATACGATCTCTCTTATAAAAGAGAAAGAGAAAAAAATCTACACATTTTTTCTTGGAACTTAAACATCTTGTTGCTTGTCCCACTATCTCGAGAAGTTGTCAAAATCGTGATTTGCCTTAAAAAAAAAAAAAAAAAAAAAAAAAAAAAAATTAAAAAAAAAAAAAAAAAAAAAAAAAAACCCNCGTTATTGCTTTTGCGGAGACGAGGCCGTTTATTTAACGCAACACGTGAAACTAGAGGAATCTATCGATAGGTTGCTTCTTGGAACGAATCAAAGTGTGTTATATATATATATATAGACACGTTATACATCGACGAGAATATTGCTAATTATAGCGATGAGTAAGCAATACTAGAACGACGACAATTTTGTCATTGGAAACGTAAGTTCTTCGCAACTGTTCAGCGAGATGTAATAAATCTATATTTATAAAAAAAAACTCGATAACATATAGAAACACAAACAGGTATAAAATTATCTCTTAACGCCAAATCGATATATTGTCGAACTCGTTTACACGCTCATTTATTAATAGATGTATTAATTTATTATTAATTTACGTATATTATATGCGTATAATTACGTATATTATAGTATTTATTAATCCACGAAGTAAAATCGGTGATTGAGAGAGAGATTTCCGATATTCGACAAAAGCAGCTGTATTTGAATAACAAATATATGCACAAACCAATCGTACAATCGCGCACAAAATTGATCGATCTCTTGACGACGTCTCAGCTTGGTTCAATCTTTAAGAAACGACTTTTACAAGTTTATTCTCTCTGTTCTCCTCTACTCGCCGTACTAATTCAATAAAAATTCGAACGAATTGGCCAAAGCGTGTGAATATTAGCCATATAGAAATTCTTCTATAATCACGATCCATGTGCTAGCTTAACGTATCCAGAGTCCAAAGGCTAGAGTGTCGAAGATTGAAAGTGGTGGGAAACGAGCGGACGACAGAAAGAAACCATTTAATCAGATTCTCAGAGAGGATGAGCGCTGATCTGCTTAGTTCGAGGCGTCCCGTGGCTCCGTCAGTTTTCGTTTTTCCGCTTAACAAACCCTCGTCGGTGCGGCCCTCCTCCCTCCTCCCTCCCCTCGCTCCTCGACCGTCCGCGCGCGCACTTTTGACGCTTCGCTTTGGAAATCCTTTGATTCCCATCTTTTCGAGGGCTCGGGAAACGTCGATGCGCCTTCGCATGAAAAGGGGTTCCTTCCAAGCCTTCCTGTCCCCTGATTGGGACGATAAAAGAGGGCCGCAGGGACCGCGCGCTGAGCGCGGGGAGGTAAAACACTAATTAGTTATCAAAGGCCGAGGAAGGGTTTGGTGACAAAATAGTAGATCCTGAAACGAGGAGCACCCTTGCTCCGCACCCCCGACAGATATACTACCACCACGTCGTCAACCCCTCTAGTTTCTCGTCTCGTACCGACTCCCTTCTTCCATCGTCACCATCCACCCACCGCCTCCCCCTCCCCCTTGACTACCCATCCTTTACAGTCCCTTCTTCGTCTTTGGATACCGTCAGCCTCGTCGGTGTCTTAATACTCGCGGGAGGACGGGCCTGTATTGATTTTCGAATCATTAATTCTACCTCTAATCAGAAGTTGCCCGAGCTCGTGTGCGTGTGCACCTACGTACGACCTAGCAGAACCATGGCTGTCGATGTCCTCCGTAGCCAAGTATGTTTGACACGTTCTCCAGCCGGAGACGACAGCTATGCTTCACTATGCAATATCGCATAGGCCGCCGCTGCTTGGGAAACGATCCGTGCGTGCGCGACACGGAAAGAGAGTTGCGAAATCGCAACGATTTTCCACGGCGAGCAATTTGGGTCGTCGAATACAGAAGTGAATAAATACGGGAAGAAGTATTCGCATTCGCGATATTCGAATTCTCCCCGACGTCGAAGAACAGCAAGAATCGCGAAACGAAGCAGCGGCGAAGCGAATGCTCGCGGAGTGTGGACAATTAAACGGCGTGTTTCGCACGTACGTCGACAGGCAACAAAAAAAAAAGGGGGTGGCCGGCCGGTTTTCCTCCAAGTAGCTCGGCAGTGGTGTGGGTGGGTCGTGAGTGGTCCACGGAAAAGGGGGTTGACGGTACACGCACAGGAACTGGCCGGGCCAGGCGGCCATAAATATCGTTGCGTTCTTATATTTTCATCACGGCCATCATTAAAATTTATGTTATGATCAGAAGTGCGCGTATATATCAGAGGACGCGTTCCGGCGTTGCGGCGCGGCTAACGGCGCGCCGTCGAGGGTGGGTTACGCGGTAATATTGTAATCTATGTGTGGAAGAACGCGGGAAGAGAAACAGAGGAGAGATGAAAAAGTGGCTTCAATGGCAGCCGCACACCGTTGTAAGGGGGTAGTTTTCAGCCACGGGGGTGGAAGAAGGGTGCCGAACGGAAACAATGACGTCTATACCAAATCCCTGTTTCTCTGCCGCTCTCCCGCGCGTCGACTGCCATTAGACTCCCGCGTGCCGGAGTCCTATAAAAATATAGCCCGTATTGTGCTCGCTCAGGTATCGATATCCTCGCAGCCACTAAAAGTCCCTGCTGTCTTCGCCACATGTATCTTCGTATAAACGCAAGCCTGCGCCCGTCCACACTCTGCTTCGTACTCTATCGGCAGCTGTTTGTATTTCCCATCTTTGTCTGTCGCTTTCTCTTTGCTTTCTCTCGATTACTAAGAGATCATCCCCCTTCTTGCTCGAATTTGAAGTCAAAGCCTCGACGAGGCGGACAGACTTTCGTTCACGCCTTTGCTGACACTTATCTTTCTAACAAAAATTCGGTAGAAATTCGAACAAAATTAATTAATTTCCCCGAGTTGAAATTCGGTTTCGAACCACCGAATTCGAAGTAATAATTCAAACATACATTTACATTTTCATGTTCTTCCAAAGGCCTACGTCCGTACGAATTGAATTGCGAAAATTCGCCGTCCATTGCCAAAGATTTCCACGGATTGCGGATTGACCGGCAGGAGGGCCAATTCCCTAATAATCAAAGAACTCGATAAAAAGCTCAATTTAAGAACAATGAAGCAAACGCGGAAAACTCTCGGGCAATGCTATAACTGACCGTCCGAGCCAACCAACCGACTAACCCAAGGACCGTAATTTAAGAATAACCGAATTACCGACGTTTAATGGCGAACTGAAAGAAAGAGAGCGAGCAAGCGAGCGAGAGAGAAGGGAAGGAAAAGGAAAGAAAGGAAATATCGTAGGGGAGGATTCGATAAAAACGTCCTCGCGGTGGCGAGGGATGAAACGAGACGGGGACAGGAGGCGACGATCAGTCGGCTCAGATCACAAAGATGATTCGCTTTTAGCGTGTGGCCATTGTCATCCGTTGGACCGAGCAGAATCGAAATGGCAAACGGTAACTCGATTGCCCGGCCTGTACACGGATTGCGAATTATTTCTCCTGTGGTGGCGCCGCTCATTTCGCGGCCAAACAATCGTGATCGATTCATGCAAATTCCAACAATCGTCCTGCCCACCGGCCACTGTCCCTTTCGCCGATTCCGCCGTATCAAGTCCTCCATTGTTCGCGCCGAAATTCGTTTGCGAAGCGCGGTCCACGATCCCCAGGAGCTTTCCGATCGGGGAAGGGGGAAAAAAAATCAGTCTCTCTCGAAATATTATAGAAAGAGAACAGGTTTTCTCCTCTTTCTTTGTAACACGCGCCAGGCGTGGATAATCCGGTCGTATTTTGTCGATTCGAGCATTCGTCGAATTGTTTGCGCGTGACGTCTGTATTTATTCTCGTTGATTACTCTCGAATTTTTTCAATATCTCTAACTATGAATTTAAATCAATATATTCGTTTATCAGAAACTAGACTAATCGTTCAATTATTCCCTTTAAGATTTCATTAATCGGTGAAAATTGTTTCGTCATTGCATATAACTCATTCACGAACAATGCAATCTTTAAGAATCAAAGCTATTCCAGGTCGAATTGACACAATTGAATTTCTATTTGACCTGGATTATTTTTCAATGCTCAGGTTAGATTTTATATTTTACGGAGAAGATACTTCGTACGAGGAATCAATATGGATGCAAAAAAGTAAAGTTGAAGAGTCGCGTCCGTTTAAAGTTAGAGTTCAACAAAGGATGAAATATATCTTCGAACATCTTTGGCGATTAATCGTGCATATTGTAAAAATAGAAGTTTCGTGTTCGACTGCGCGTCGGGACGCGGCTGAAGGGAAGATTCTTCCAAGAGAGCAGCCAGTCGATGGTCTTTTTTTCCTCGTTCGTATTGGAAAAAGGAAATAGAGGCTGACGCTTCCTAAGAAAGCCGGCTGAAAGAAACAGCCCGTTTCTCTCTTTCCGCAGCAGATGATCACCGATTTTTTTTTCTCCCTTACGCCCATCGTGATTTATTAGTGGATCGCGCGTGAGAAGATCTCGGGTGCTGACTCGCACGTGTGTCTGGAATTCGCCGAGGGAATGATTACTGCATAGAGAAAAAGAGATTAAAAATAAGTCGAGCAGGCAGCTTCCACTGGCTAGCCGTGCGTCTGTCACACAGAAATGAGGATTTCTGATTTGCTTTTCCAGATATTCCTCTCCTCCCCCTCCCGCCCCTCTGTCACTCTCTGTCCATAATTAACTCCGGAAATTAAGTAGAATAAAAACTCGCTTCCTGTCTTTTAACATTTAACAACGATGCAACATTTCGTTGTTAATTTTGACTCGAAAATCAGCATTTGACTTTAATCTTCGACATTCTGCCAAATAATAAATTCAATCTCGCTTAATCTTCTTTTTTTTTCTTTTTCTTTGCGATAATTTAGGGAAAAAGAAAAGGTTAATTCGGTGTAAACTAATAATCGTCATAAAACTGATTCGTTGTAAAATAAAGTCCGACGCGAAACATCTGAAGTCTATTGTGATGGTCTCGTTATATGTATTACGTTCCAAGTCAAACACTGAATATTTGTCGGAACCCAACATCGATCAGCAACAACCAAAAAACCTTGGAAAAATATCCCGGCCTGAAGCGCAGCCGTCGTCAAACCTCTCGATCGTTTTCTCCGGGGAGGGCGAAAACACGAGGCATCTTGGAGGTTCGGGGCCATAATTACGCGCTGCAGGCGTATCGCGAGTCGACCAAGGACTTTGAAAGAGTGGCCGTGTCTAATGATGTTTAAGAAGGGGCTTTAATTTTTCATTAGGACAACGGGGAACTTCAAAGGGGTTCGTTCGTTTTTTAACCGATGCCTCGGGGCTAGTTGCCCGGGAACTGATGGTCCCGCCATTGGCATTGTCGTCGTCCTCGTCGTCGTCTATCCACGATTTCTATCCACGAACCCTTCATCCGCCACCCCTTCATCCACCCTCGCCACGATGTATTGACATTTCTTAAATATTGTCGTACGGACGCGTTCTTATTGGAAGACATCCTCTTTGTCATCCCTCTGCTTCTCTCTCTCTCTCTCTCTCTGTTCCTCATTTCTCTCCCTCTCTTTCTCCGTCCTTCATTCGAGTCACTCTCCTCTCTCTGTGTGAATGTTGAAACTGGTCCCACACGTGGGAACCTGTGCCACATGGAGTGCCGTCCTCGGCACACATGCTTCGGAGAAAAGCAAACGGAGGCGACGGTCGATGACCCTCCGAAAAGTATCTCGTTCGAGAAGAGGAGCGCGTTTATTGTCCTACGATTAATGGACCTCCCAAGACCGCCGGCTACAGACAACTTTGCCTCTCGCAGTTTTCTTCGCCGCCTTCCGGCGACTCTTTTTCCAACCGACTTTCCATCGCCGTATCGACGATTCTTGCAAACCCAAAGGGTACATGCTTGGTCGTAGTCAAAATAAGATTACAAAAAGCTAAATAAAGTTACGAATAAATAACATTTTTTTTTTTTTTTAGAAAACTGTCAAAACCCAAAGATCTGATCGAATTGGGAAAAATCTCTTTCTATTGCTAATAAAATAAATAATGTGATGGTGATTGATAATTTTCTATCTCGAGTTTCCTAACTCGAGGTGATGATCGGGTAAAATAAACAAAAAAAAGAAAAAAAGAAGAAGAAGAAATTGCAAAGACAGTCGTATGGAAATCTCTGTCGCCGATTGATAATCGACCGGGTGAACGGGCGCGCTGAATATCGACGGATGAATATCGAACGTCATACACACCTGGAAACGAAATATTCACAGACACGGTGAAATAATGGCCGTCGCGAGACAATATATCGCAGAAATCCCTGTTCTTAGGGAGGGCCCCGAGAACGTCACATGCGCGAGCACTTCAACGGACTACTAATTCAGGCCGCGCCAATCAGCGCGCCATTTAATCAGATCGAAACAAAGAGCACTCTCATCTATTTCACTTTGCCTCCGCGTTGCGTTTCTGCAGCGGCACAAAAGTGTCCCGAACAAAGCGCGAATTAGCATCGATGGTATTCTGCTCCCGTCGAAAAAAAAAAGAAAAAAAAAAAAGAAAGAAAAGAGAAAAAGAAAGAAAAAGAAAGAAAAAAGAAGGAGATCCCTGAAAGCTCCTCCGCGGTGGAAGGGATGAAGAGCGAAAGAGCGAGAGACAGAGAGAGAGAGAGAGAGAGTAAAGAGGGGTCGAACTCTGGGTATTCTCTTTCGCGACTCGTGTGTATGCTTCGAGTGTTTCCCGCCGCATATTGCACGTAGTACCAAGCGGGACTTAGAGCCGGTCGATATCTTAATAATAAATACAAGAGGGGTTCACCCTGATGGCTGGTTGGTGTGAGATTGAAGAAGGGGGCTGTGGGGAGGTGATTGGGGGAGGTGGTGGAACGGCGCCACGATGTATCGGTGCGGTAAAGAGAGCTTGCGCTAGATAGGGTAGCAGAGCCACGACTAAGGAACACAGCGAGCAGAGGGTGAGAGAGAAAGAGAGAGAGAGAGAGAGAGAACGAGAAGAAGGAAATAGGGATAGGGAGAGAGAAAGGAAGAAAAAGGGTGGGGAAAGGGGAGAGGATGGAGATCATTCGCACCTCGAGGTGTAATGAGAAAATTTGAAATATCACGGCCGTCTCCTGCCTCTCCCGCCACCATCGAAAAAAATATAACACCGCCGCTAGTCATAAACGGCTGATCCAGCCCCAACCATCGTTCCACCACCCCCTCTGTTACCACGCGGCAGATTATAAAGACGGCTGGCGTAAGGTATTCCTCCCTTTCTTGCCACCGTGTAACAGCCGAGGCCCTGTTCGGTGTTCACAACCGGGCAGCCACGATTCTACGTACACGCTTCCAATGCTCTCCGCTTACGACCACCGATCGATTTCCTTCCCCGTATCGATCGACAGAAATTCTTACACAGAGTTTTGCAGTATAGTGATATAGACGCGCCTGATGGACACGATGCCAAAGCCGCGACTTCTTTCGACATACACATCCGTATAGACACTTTCAATTGCATGCAATTCGCACGCAGGCAATTCCTATTAACGCGCACACATTACATTTAAAAAAACGATCCTCTTTCGCTATCGACTTCGCGATATACGCAGGTTTGAATTCACTCGGTAGGAAATTTTACCGGTGACGATCGGTCTACGTAATAAGACGTAGCAGAGATGCCAAATATCTTTTAGAAATGGCTTTTCAAAGGCTTCGGCAAGCTCGTCAATTCGCCGAGGCCGATACTCGCGAGAGAATGTGAGAAACGGAACGGATCGCAAAACAACATTGTTCGCCAATGTATTACGTAAAGGACATCGTAGCGATCGCGTAGGAATATTTCGCGACGATCTGCCATCCAGTGTTTGTCGTGGTGGCTCGTGCGTTTTAAAACGGCGCATAATGATCGGGCGTCGCTGCGTGTTAAAGGTCAGGCGTAAGAAGCCGCGGTTAGCCGGATCACGCGAATCTGGAAAAAGGAAACCCAAAGGCGTAGTGAAACACGTCGTAAAGGTAAACGATGCATTTCGTGTTAATTAGATATTCGTCTCGGCGGCTTGTATTAATTGCTTTATTTAGCCGTCGCGGTTTTCCTTTTATTTCGAAAAAAATAATAATAATAATAAAAGGGGGGGATAGCGTGGCACATGATCGTTAACATTTTTTATTCCAATGAGAACGAGTACCTTGGAAGCACGTGAACGTGTTTGCAACAGAGAGAAAGAGAGAGAGAGAGAGAAGAAAAAAAGAAAAAAACTCCAGGTGAAAGCACGTGCACGAGATGTTCGAAAACGAAATTTTTTTCAAATTAAAAAATAAATCAAAGAAGCGTACCTAGAACGTCGTAGTTTGATGTTGTTACGCCCGTTTATTATCCAAAGGTGTGATCCATCGCAGTGATAAAAACGGATACACGGATTTTAATTTGATAATCAAACACGTGTTTACGTTTCAGATTATAGAGAAAGTTGTTCGGTGCACATTGTTTTCAAACGATCTGACAACGAGATAGTTTGCTTAAACTCGACATGTTCTTTACACGCGGAAAGAGTTCTCAGATTGAATTGGAACAAGTATGCCAAGTAGTTGGCGAATTTAATTCACGTACGAGAGACTGCCTCTTTAAAAGAACAATTTACGTACAAATACAATCCCGCTGTGCTGTATGAATTAATTACCTTTCTGGTTCAAGTGGCGTTCGAAGCAACACTTTCCAAAGTTCTTCAACTAAATCGCAATGCGAAAGTACTTACGTCCGAGCGAAGGAAAAAAAAAAAAAGAAAAAAAGGAAANTTGTAAAAAAAAAAAAAAAAAAAAGGAAGAAGAAGAAGAAGAGGAAGAATGATCTTTCACGTTCTCGGTTTCTGACAACGTCCGCGGAGCGTGAAGCGCGGCACTGGGCCTGCATCGAAATACACACGCATCGATCCAATCCGGAATTCCCGATGGCTCTCTCGCGTATTAGTCAACCGTCACGAAATAAATAGTGGAAAGGAAGGAACGGGACACAGGGCTGATGATTCGAGCTAGAACGTAAAAATAGAAACACGCGCGGCAGGGTGTGGGTGCGCGCGAGCCACGAGGGAGGCAGATCTATTCGGGATATTGCCCGCCGGCGGAGCACAAAGAATGCTCGGCGTTTGACGGGCTACGACACCGCGCGTTGCCAGCTGCGACACTCGCATGCCGTCGTGCACGCCCGCGAGCCTGCGAGACCACGCTTCTACGTTCGCTATGCCAACTTGCACGCGTGCTCGTTCTCGCGCGATCGCCAATTCTCTTATACTGCCAGATTGGCCGAGCTTGACAAGGATGCCTTCCAAGTAGATTTTCACTTTTCTAGTCGGACACTACGAGCACACTATAGTCTATGAGAATCTTTGTGTTTTGTCGCGAGGTGGGGCATTTTTATTGGACGAAACAGCGTGAGATTTTATTGCGTGAGAGTTAGTTGAGCGAATGACAGGGGAATTACGAAACGGAATGCAAACGTGAAATTTAGAAAATAAACGTTAGTTGAAGTTGGAACGATCTGTCGTTACGTGTACGAAGCAATACATTCTCTGTCTACTTAAATTTGAAACGTTTATCATTATACGGAACGTAAGCAACAACTTCAACGTTTGAAACTATTTTTTACGTTTCTATAGATGCACCAGAAGTACGGTACTGCCGCTACCTTGAGACTTATACTACTTACTACTTATACGTCCGACTATTATATATATATATATATCACGTACCGTTTCTAATCGTCTGATTACTTGGCTAATTCTCGCGAACGAGCTCGTCCAAATCGTTTACAAAATTCATAGTACGAAATTTGACGATCACTTTTTATTCACGTGCCGAGCCACGTATGTCCCGAATTACGTATATTAAAGTTCCCGTCAATTTATATACGAAACTCGTTTCTGACCCCCCTCGAATCTGACATATTTCCTGCGACGCAACAAAGTTTGATCGAGCGCATTGTCGAATCGCCAGGGATCGGCCGACCTTCCCTCCCGTCCGAGGGAAACTTTGCCAAAAATGGCGGGACATTTGAATTATAAATATCGCGCAACGGACGCGAGGATGCACGAAATTACAATGAATTGTACAGTGTTCTTAATTACACGGACATGCGGCGAAGTCGTTGAACCGGGGCGCAGAAAACGTGGAAACAAGCATTAACACGACAGAAACCGATCGATGCCCTGGCGTAGTTGATCCGAAAGTGCGTGACCACCCGGCCTAAAAGCAGCCCCGGAGCAGCAGGTTCTTGCACAGGCGGCCGAACGTGCAATGAGCCGCGATTCCGTATATCGAATCGGTGAGTGGCGATCGATCGATGCTCAGAACACCGCTGCAAGTCGGATAACCGTCAATTTGCCAGGGGGTGTAAGACGAGCGTCGGGCCCAAGACGAAACGCCTTGTCGTGATCGAAATGCTCCTCCTCCCTCTCTCACGCCCTGTCAGGATCGAAAGGCGAGTACGTAATAGGCGCTGTCTGACGGATCGCGTCGAACAGGCTGCTGCTTCTCTCTCTCTCTCTCTCTCTCTCTCTCTCTCACTCTCTCTATCAATCCTACGTATCTTCTTCGTCAAGTAGCCTCCGTCGCGGACGCTTGAATTGTTGCGTTCCGTGAAATGTCAGTGTTAATGCGTCCCATTTTTTCGATGCAAATCAACTGTCACCGGGAAATCGAGTTGTTTTTCCCGATGTTCGATGTTCGATTCAATTGCGTGTCAATCAATTAGCGCGTCGTTTTAATCGGTCTTGATGCTTCGCTCGTGACTCTGTTCCTCTGTTTCGTCTGACAACGAACGTTTCAAAATATGTTGGTAGAGTGTTCGTTGGAAAATTAAAAATGCAAAAGTAAGAGGGGAAAAATGAGGAAAACATAGGATACGATTTTTTACGCGTGTTCGTAAAAAAAGCAGCTCGATCCTGACGTCGATCGTATCCCTCCGTCTTTTTCACAAAGCTTCATAGAATTATCACCTATTATCAAATATCGGAACAATTGGCCAGCCAATTGTTCGTAGCCATTCTTCCCCCAGCCACGATTAATCGTTGTAATACCTTGTGCAAGCCCGAGAGAAGACAGATTCCGGCCGTCTTCTTATTTTCCGCGAATGAACGTCGATTACAACATCGACTGCGACAATGGAGACCGCTCGACGGGCCAATATTTAATAGCCAATCTATTAGAAATCAACGATCGTTGAGGCAGCGATATCGAAGAATCAATTTTCGAGGAGGCGCGTCTCGAAAAGCCTTCGGCAATGTAAATCGAAAGAGCGGAAAGAGACCGGCCTGGGTTTCCCGTAATCCCGTAACTTCAATTTCTTAACAGCCGATTGTTGATAGAACAACGACAAAAGCAACGTCGTTAGAAACGTTCAAAGGAGCCATTATGTTTCAACGACTTCCGTCGTTAATGTGACGATCGCGGACGGACGATCTTTATCGGCGATCTTCTCGATCCTCTCCATCAGCCTTGTACATATAGCTACGCTGACGTCCCACTGCCTCCTCCACTTTTCCAAACGACTCGCGACAAATACGCAGAATGAGTCTCGACAGCCTATCGATACTTCTCGAGTCCGCCATGTTCCGATGAACGTGCATCGCTCACTCGGATATGTATTTATGCTTCCCGTATCATTTCGTAATTATCGATAACATCGTCAAGGTTTTTTGCAGGAAACAATGGGTCATCACTATAGCTACACCTCGTATACTTCGTCTCCGACACACTGTATTTCCTTCTTCGTCACCACCGTTGCCGTCTCTTTTTTCGCGTGTCGTCGTGCCTCTCCTCCCCCACGTTTAACAGTCGAACCACTGGATGACTTTTAATGGATATAGACTTTACGTTCCGATTGCTCGAAAATTCTCTGCTTTTACCGCTTTTTGACATTCTACTTTGACACTGCTGTACATTGGCAAATNATATTTTTTTTTTTTTTTTTTTTTTTTTTTTTTCAACGTAGAGTCGACAGTTCTTTCTCCTGGTGCTAGTTCGAGTTTTATTTTAAGGTTATCAATTGCGAACGATTTCGACGAACGTGATATATCAAATATTTGCGTCGCGCGATTAATAAGAAATCGCGTCAAACGAGATCGCGACGACGAATTGGTGTTCTGGAATAATGTATAACTATTCGTAATTCGTGGTAAAATTGAAAGCTGAGAATATTCTATGAAACTTCGGCAAAGTGTTCGAATATCTTCGCCAGCGAAGCTGTACCCATTTTTGCGTTCAACAGAGATCGTTCGCGTTCGAACTGTTTCGTTGCAGCAAAGCATGTAGATTACGAGAATTATCGGAGAATTTCAAACTGACTATCGCGAATTGCGATTTCGAACACAGACGTAATGTATATTATACATGGCATACTTTTAGTTTCGCGTGGATTTCCATATAAATAAATTACCATAGCCTCGATAATTTCGGGCGCTCTCGTCGCTTCCATTTAACACATGAAATTACAATGTTTCTCCGTGCGATGATAACATTAATGCGATATGTAGTTGGTTAAAAGAGAGAGAGAGAGAGAGAGAGGTGTTCATTTGTGAAGCGTATCGACGACATGTATGAATAATGCAGTTGGCTAGGTAAAAACGGAAACTTACCGAAAGAGAAAAATATCGAGCATTAAAGAGAGAGAGAGAGAGAGAGAGAGAGAGAGAGAGGTCAAAGAGAATTATAGAAAATAGTATGTGCGGTTCGTGAACGAGCACGTTATAGAATGTGGCCGTGTACGCGATTCCGTGTTGCCGTACAATTTCAAATCGAAGTGAAGTTAGCGTCGGTGTTTCGCGGAACGATCGATCGATACTTCGATGCATCGGGCAAAAACTGACGTGGACTTGTTGCCCGTTTAGCCCGAAGCCGCGCGTTCACCATATTTCGCCGCCGAATTCGCAATTACTTTAATTGCTTGCAGATGCCAATTAATGGCTTTGGCATATGCCGTTGCTAAACAGATTGGCCGAATAGACGAACCACTGAAAACAGGCGGAAGGAGGGGAGGGCCGCATGTGTTCGTCATTACTGTACACCACGATGATTTTATCATCTTTGAACGTCACCGTGGTTCCTTTTTGCCCTTCCTTTTTGCTCCTCGTATCGAGAGAATATCGACGTTCAACGTTCGCGATCTGACAGTGGATAATAAACGTTAGAACCACCGACGTCTAAGGCACGGAACTTGTATTCGACAACGAGGAAAGTTTGGAGCACTAGTTTTCGAAAGAAAAATCGACGATCCTCTTAAATAGATTCATTAATTAATTGTATTTAAAGGTACTGGCATTTGTGGTTTGTAAGATCGTTTTGTCTAAAAAGGATGCGTCAAACTTTTGAGCATTTATAAAAAATCGTTCTATAAAATTTGGATGAACAATTATTAGTGTTAGTCTTTTATTTATTGCAGAAGTGCATAATTTTCAGTTTCATTGTTTCTTTGCTTAATTATACACTCACCCTTGTGAGGAGGTGCAGGCATATCCGATGAAATGGATATAGATCACACGTCAGTCAATTATTTGCCACGTATTTCTAGCGAAATCGGCGAAATAGTATATTTAAACAGCAATTTCGTGAATAGATAATTTGATTAATCGACAGAAGTCCATTTCAGCGTGTTCCTCCTTAATATTTAACCTCGTTAGCTACAGTAGCACTGTATAATAAGGCGATCGTATTCGAAAAGGAACTAAAGTTGGCGGCGAAACGTTGCCAAGTTATAAATTGAATAATGCCCGTGCTCTTTAAATTATTCGAGGCAATCGAACAAGACATGCTATACACATTTCGTCGACTGATTCCCTCGAATTGACACAACGACAAAGTATCGTGATTTATGTATTCCGATAAGAAGATGACAGGAAACTTCTTTATTCACTTATAAACACGCGAAGGTCTCTACATTATTATAAAATCAGTATGAAATAGTGAAAATAATTTTGTAAATCTTGCAAGTTAAAAATAATCTTGGGAATACGCGAGGACTCAGAGATTCTAATTTTGTTGGTCGATGTGATTGCAGAGGGCGACACTGGCGGAAAAGGAAGTTTCCGCATTGAAGGAGCAACTTGCCGCGGCAAATGATGGGAATTCGAAGACTGAGGGACATAAATTGTCTCAGACTCCACAGGGAAGTGATCAGCAGCAGGTACACGATGCCAGCAATCCAAGGAGGACGCCGAACAGCAACCTGGAACAGGAATTGCAAGCGAAGGACAAAGAGGTGAGAGAGAGCCTCATATTTTTCACGTTTCCTCGTAGTTTCCTCGTACTTTCCAAATCCAGATCAGCAAAATTAATAGCGATGACTAAAATCAACCACAATTCCACGGTCGAAAATATTCGTACGATTGGAAATTCTTCGTTCCGCCTGTAATCGTGGACAACAGTGTTGAGAAATTACAAAAAAAAAAAAAAAATGAAAAGAAAAGATAGATTTGATCAGTCTATCTTTGCAAGAGACTCGATTAACGTGACCAATTCAATGCAACACACGCAGTTGGCTTTTTCGTCTGTAAAAAAAAAAGAAAAAAAAAACGGTACACACGGGACGGAATGCATCGAGCTTCTCACACCGATACGACACCGTGTAATTTCGTTGAACTGTTGCACACAGAGCTTTCCGCCGCGTGCGCGTTGAACCGAATGACTGACGTACTCGATAGAGCACGTGGTGGCCCTCCCTCACCCTCTCGTTCGTGCTCGTCTCTCTTTCTCTTTCTCTCGATCGCTCTCCCCTTATTTTTCTCTCTCTCTCTAACTCTGTGTGTGTGTGTGTGTGTGTTTCTATCTTTTTCTCTTTCTCTCGATTTCTCTCTCTCCCCTTCGCTGTTTTCTCTGCGGATCGTACGCACGAAGCACGCGCGCACCAACCAGCGGTGAAATTCACCCCCCGAGTGCACTTCACCTTCCCGATTCGCGATAAACGCCTCGAATCACGCTTTCGGTACGCAAAGTGTGACTAATGGCAGTCGACGAACCGACGGAATTGGTAATGAAAGAAGATCATAAATAGGAAACGCGGTGTATCGATGAATATTCATCCGGCCGGATGGGAGGAGGGAGGAGGGAGAGAATCGGCCGAGAGAGGAATCGTTTGGATTTTGACGAAGACGGTTTGACACACGCTCTACACGCGGCGGGTACACCGAGAGAGCCATGATGAATCGGCTATCTTTCCTTCCTTTTCTCTTCATCGACTCTGTACCACAGAATTCGTGACAAATCGACGATCAGAGGGAACCTTTAACGTGCATAAATTACTTTTTTTTATTTTCGCTGGCTGTTATATCGAACGTTAATCGAAACACAGAAAATGCAAAATTAATGTCTAATTGAAAAATTAGAAAACTCCGTTCGTGCGTGATAAATAATATTTATAATTTGTCCGTTTTCTTGAATTCTTGTTCAATTTACGTACGAGTGTTCTATTTTATTTTATTTATACACGAAGAATGTACTATTATCAAGCAATGGGTACTTTGTTAAATATAGCGGAACTGAAGTATCGTTTTAAAGCGTAGTACACAACACAGGGATATTTTATTAAAGAATACACCAGCGACGCAAACCTCTCTTAAACTGTATTCCGTCGCGTTAAAATCCTCGTAAACTCTTCCTACGGACTCTTAAAATAACATTCCATTACTATACACTCTCCAAAGTATCCTTCTACGAAGTCATCCCTGGTATTATTTCGCTAAACCATAATTCCTCTCTCTTCATCGAAACACACGAATAGAATTCTACGATATACGATGAAATTTACATTTGAATCTGTTCGAAACATCAAAATTCACCATCACTGTCGTGTATCGTCGTTCTCGCGATACATTTCCCGTGCTTTGAGGCCTGGTTGGGCGCAGATCACCGCAGCTGGAAAAAGCTCGAACCGCGCCAGGAAGGGGTCTCGCGGCTGTTGCAGCCCTCGAAAAAAGAGAGAGAAAGAGAAAAGGAAAAAAAAGGAAGGAAGGACACAAAGTGGTCAAACCCTTGAGCGACGGTTTACGGATCGGAGTCTTGTAAGAACCTCTCGCGGCCCATGAGAAGGGTGCATAATGCGAGCGGCGCGAGGGCGGCAGAATCGAGTCCTTTAAACAAAGGCGAAAACACTTAAAAGCTCCGTTTGCCAGTGGTGAGAAGGTAGGCGAGCGAGCGAGCGCGCGCGCGCATGGGCGCACTCACGCCAACACCAGAAAGGAGTGATAAAAACACCGCTAAGAGTTCAATAAGTATCCTGCTTAGGGCCAATAATGCCGCCACCCCTTTTCTCCAGGCCTCGTCGGCGGCCCCCTCCAGCTACTCGCGCCACTTTGCACCGGCTGCTCCGCTATTCCCGTTCCGAAGGAAATCGTTCGCTTCAGACCGAGTTGTAATCTCGAAGCCCGATAATCCAACCCCCGCGCCACTCCTTTTTGCTCTCCCCTTTCACCGATTCTCTCCAGGGGTAGCTGGAACATCCCCTTGCCACCAGACCAGCGCGGGCAACGACGCCTTTTCACCGATAAGAATTTGCTCCGCGGACAATGTCTTTATTGAGAAGCCATCCGCGCGCACGGACGGAGATGACTTTTTATTATTCCCCGATTAAAGGGTGGAAATCAGAGGGGCCGGGGGAGGCTGGCTGCCGGCCCCGAACCGACGGGTAACGAGGAGTAAATAACGCGACATCTTCGCGAAGCGGAGACGAATCGTTTGCAGGCTCGCGCTATCGAGAGGGTGAGTTTATGGTCGGCGAGCGACGGAATCAATTGATAAATCGAGATTCGGCTGTTTCCTGCCATTTCCGTCCATTTGTTTAGAATCGGGATAATTTCCGTGATTTTTTTAATATATTTATATTTATATTTATAAAAGGTGTATATATTTCGGAATTAATGAAATACGTGGAGGAAAAGAGGGATGTGTTCTTCAGAAACAATATAATGAGGAGCTTTCTCATGGCGCAATGTCTCTTTTAAAAATCGTAATGGAGAAGCTAAACAGTTTTTTTCTCTCTCTGCCTTTCTGCCGCGACGACTGACGCGTTCAAGTTATAAATATCGCGTCGTCATTTTATATCGGGGGACATACGGGTTCAACATTTTTCGATTGTTTAAAGTGCTGGCTCCCCCCAAGGGAAATAGACTGCTTTGATCTGACTCCGACAAAACATACAGTTTTTAAAAAAAAAAAAAAAAAAAAAAAAAAAAAACAATCTGTTCGACTCGAACTTTGTTTATTATCTCAACGAGAAGCCAAAGTAATATTTGCCGCTCCCGAGTTTAAAACGTTTTTTTCTTCTTCACGCGTAACTTTGCATTGATAGCACCTTTAAGAGAGACGGTGGAATTTTGTTTTTTTCGTTATTATCGACTCGGTTCCGATATTACTTTCTAACGAAAATCGGAGCAAACACGCTGCGTGTTTGCGGTGGTTCGATCGTAAATTTGTCATAAAGCGGAGGCAAACAATTCGCCGACGACGCTCAAGATCATTTGCTTTTTACCCGTGGACGACACAGCAATAAATAAATGTATTATCGCACCACAAATTTTCAAACGCCCTCGAGCTGCCGCGTCGATATGGCGCTTTCACATTTTGGAAAAATCAGCCACGCTATCATAAGAAATTGATAGCGTTGTCGTATAACCGAGATAAAAGGGCGAGGATTGCTAAATCAGCGATCACGTGCCAGATAACGATCCAGTTTAATATGCAGTTACGAATCAGTATCAATTCAACGCTTACGCATCGAATCGAGCAGTAGTCACAGAAAAATAAATATTTCACCCGAGCCTCTAGCGAAATGAACCACCCGATGGAATTAAGAAGCATATTCAACGTGGTAATTTAATAAATTGCACAGACTGCAGATCGTATCCAACAATATTCATTCTAAAGCTCAACTTCGAAGCACATACGCTCCGGAATATACTATCTGAAAATCGTATTCAATACGCTTAACTCGGCACGTGCAATGTTCTAGGTGACTTTTCAATCTGTATTTATCAAATCACGTTGCAAAATTATTTATCGAATCGTAGTCTTTTTAATTTTATTTCATTTACTAAACACATTACGAACCGACTCTGTTTCTTTCTTGTGACGTTTGACAGTTAACCACAATGCAATAATATTTCACCCTCTATTATCTTTGATTTTCGTCTACCCCGTTTGTTCAAATATTATCACAGAACATTAAACAGTAAACTTTTTTATCCTCGAGAATTGAGATTCTCGTTTCTATCGAACATCGTTGCTCTTCTAAATCGCAAGAAAAGGAAATACCAACGTGTACTTCGATAAACAATACACTTATATTTGTTCATGTATAGAGTCTTGTGAGAACACACCGAAATATCTCGTGTAATTTCGTTCAGGTCAGCGTAATTCGTATTTCGGAGGAATTTACGACGGATCAGCACGGTAATTAACCCCCTGCAACCCCTTTTGGCGAGGCGTCGAGGATGATTGACAGGGATGTTGGCGAGGCGACGTGACGCGGACACGGTCTTTGATCACAGTCCGAGGGAAAAGAAAATCGCGCGAGATCAAGGACAGATAGCCCTTGGGAGGGAAAGGGCTCGCAATTAGACCGCTAACGACTTTGTTTCTCGGTTTCGCGACGCGTTTCACGCGAGTCGAAGAGCCTGGCACCGTGGCGAGATGAAAGAGAGACAACGCGCCGCCGATGCCAACACAAATACGGCCGACGAGTGTTTCAAAACACGCGTTGGCTAATGTACCCAGAGAGCGATAGATCAAGAAATAACCCGAGAACGCTATTCGCACATACACTTGCCGAACGTGAGGGTACGATCTCTCGCGGCGACCAGACTTCCTGCTATGTCGCAGACACCGTTCGATGAAGAATGTTATTTTTCTCGGCGGATATTTTCGACAAACTATCGCCGCCGAGAATTTTTTTTTNTCAAACTTTCGCCGCCGTTTATTTTTTTTTTTTTTTTGCTTTTTTTCTCCCTCTTTGTTTAAAGATATTCTAAGTCATCATCGATGATCAATTTCTTCGAAGAAATAAGGTACACAATTGATCCTCTTGCTCGCGATTTGTTCTATCATTCAAAATGAAAAATGTGTAAACCAATTTTGATTTACGTACATATGATTATATTTATATATGATGCATTTAACAAATTCAATTGCAATTGGTTAGATCTCTTCAAAATGTGCATAGTAATATCAAATATTGTCCTTGTTATTTTTTTTTTCTCGTTCATCTTCGTTTTGTCCTCCAATATTTTGTACAAAGTGTACTACAAAAAAGTGCGCTCTACTTTATAGTCAAGATCAACAATGCACGAAATTTTTACCCCGAGAATATATCTTCTGCTCGTGAACATTCTCCTCGATCTGGAGACGACTAAATCGTTGATCCAGGCCGAAATCCAAAAGTCTCCGGAACGGCAAATATTGAAGTATGGCATGATCATTCCGCGTGGGTTTTATCGATAATTGCGATCGGCGACGATCACGTGGACGGAGCGGCGAGAAGCCATCGCGGAGACATCGACGAACGCGGCCATGTCGTTTCTAATGCCAGTAGGCCGAGCGTTCTTCGGTACGATAATGTTACGATATTTGTCCTGATACGAAGATTCGCTGATAATTGCCGCGGTAAGGAGCAAATCGAGTGCGCAATACGCGCCGCGGCAAACAATCGCCACGGACGGGACGACGAATTTTATCGCCTGGCTCTCTGCACGATGAGCACGCGCGCGATCGTGTTCGCTCGCTCGTTAGCTAGGCGCTCATCGTGAGATCGACTGTTGTGAAACGGATTAGAGACCGACTGACAGATCGGTGGGTGGATGGAGAAACCGAGGCTTTCACGATTGCGTAACAACTCTCGGGAAAATCTCGCCGCGCCTCTCCATCAGCGTTTCGCAGAAATTCGCAGAGACGAAATTTCGATCGAGGACGAACGCCAGATCGTTCGAGATCGACGTGAACTTGAACTCGGGTGCACTTTTGAGTACAGAATTTGTTCTTCGTAATTTGGTTCCTTGGTTCGTGTGTGTGAAATACTCGGCACAGGATTTTTGATGCTCGATACGAAAGCAACTTCCGCACATTTTCTGCAATGCACTTGGAGTACAATGGAGATCAGTGGATATTCCTATTAATTCTAAGAAATGTTGTGGGAGAAAAATGTAAGATTGACACCGATGAATATTTAAAAAAAAATTGAAACTTTAAAATCTAATTTTTGATTTACTAATAATCCTGAAATTGAAGGAAATCAATGAATAAATCTTGCAATAATTGAAAATACTGCTCCTACTGATAACAAATCATGGAAATAACTTGCGACACGATAAGTATCACGTGAAATAATATCGACTGATGAATTTGATAATATAATTCTTTAATTAGTCCTCCAATTGTATAAATATATTGAGATAAATCCAATTGATCATCTTCAAGTGAAAAGTCGCGTATAACTTTCTGCAGATTTAATGAAAACTGACGTAGATCGTTGGTCTATCAATAGCTTACGTAACAAATTTTTGGAACGTTCTTCGCAGACCGGATTTCGATCGGTTTCTTATCATATCTCCACGTGTTGTTAAGCAAGCAAACAATTTGTTAATGACACCGTAAATTTAGATTTCACCGCGGTAAATAAAAAATCGATATCGTCGCCGGCTTCGTTATTTGTTCCTCCGTTCTCCATTAATACCATCATAAATAACCATCCAATTCCTATTAAGAGCGTCATCACTCTGCTTTCAACCGTATCAATTTCCTTCGCACAGACTTTGCAAATGCCCTCCTCTCCCCCCCCCCACCACTATCACTTCATTGATAAAAAAAACTCCCCAGGATTAATCTCGCACATTAAGGGAATTTCATTTTGTATTATACGAACGAGGCTCATATATCGCTGTTCGTACTACTGGTTTACCATGAAAACCGATGAATCCTGCGTTAGTGGTTTTCGGAACACACACAGACACACGCACACACAGTCGGACGAGATAGGTACAGGTGAAGTCTGACAAAAACCTGGGAATATTTGCACTCGAGCGAAAATGACGCGAGTCAGAGGTGCAGCGCCTGGAAGAGCCAATATCGTTAGATATTCATTTCGTAAGTTTCAAGTAGAACAAAATATAGCAACTGAAATACCGGGATAGTACCTCCACGCGAATTTTTTCCCAACCCTGCCCTTCCGTTCCCGTTTTCAAACTGGCCAACTTGCCAGCCCGCTCTCTTATCTATGTAATCAGTGAAATTGCGTTCGCAATGAGAACGAGATGCCTCACCGAGTGTTTCGGTGAGGTTCGTCGAATCTGGTTCGTTCGACTCCAAAAACGCGACAGTCTGCGTGCTGTCTCTCCCTCCTTACGTTAATGGGTGTTTCTCTTGTTACATTGACCGAAGTTTAAAGAAACGCGACTCAGTTTTTCTCTTGCTTTTTTGTTTGTCCCTCGCAATTTTCTTTCTGTACGTAGTTTTTCAAAAGTGTAGGGACGAGTTAAAACTCGCACTTGAGTCAGCGCCATCTGTCGATACGCCTCGACAACATCCTTAGAGACTGTTCTCAATGACGTTGAACGGCTGATAAGGTTGTCGTAATGACGGCTCTTCGCGAAAGTGCTCTTTATTATTTATCGCGCTTGCACGTCGAAACGATACGATCGTTTGTCAACAGATTATCGTTTCAAACTTGCCATCTTCTTCGGCCAACGTTTCATCGTTTAACGATGCACGTGTTGTCGGAATTGTTCGAAAACAATCGCTCCGATGCCCCCGCGAAATATCGACTAATTGTTCGAGTAATTTTTAACTGCCGACCTTTTTTTTTTTTTTTTTTTTTCCTGTTAGCTACAGTACCGAATTGCAATACTGCGTTGTAAAGTTCTTCTCCCGCGACTTCGTCACGTCGTACATTGAAATCGTAGACCGGATACTGACGGCCGTAGGTATCCTCTCATAACTGGGAATTATGTCTCGCGAGAGTAACCCTGAATTGGGTTGGACACGTTTCACACGCGCCGCGATAAAATTCGCAAACGCTTAAACACGCTGAAAAGGCAGAAAGAAAATGGTGTCCGGTGACATAATATACGGTTCGCGGTGTTCCCGGTCGACGAGATCGATCACGCGGTGATTCTTCGCGCAAGTATCGCGCCATTCGTCATGTGGGCATTAAATTCCCATTAAAAATAGGTCTGAAAAGCAGCTAATTTCCCAGGCGGTCGAGACAATTACAAATAAGGAGAGGGAACACGCGCGCGCACAGGGGGCACCGTGCATGTGCGCGCTCGATAAAGGAAAAAAGAGGGAGAGGAAAGACGAGCCGGATGCTTCATCATCGTCGGCTGAAACATTAATTAGAAAATCTGAATAATTAGGAACTAACTTTTACGCGATGTGTAAAACTCGTTTCTACCCCTCCTCCTCCTCCTCCTCCCCCTCCCCCCCTCAGCACTCCCCTACTCCCGCCGGTCGCTCTTTTCCATGCACATGCACGATTCTCGTATACAGCGCGTTCGCGTTCGTATTCGTGTTCACGTTCGCGAACATCGGTATGGGTGCGCGTCGTCAGAGTGTGGCCGGGGGAAGACCGCTTTCCTCCTCCGCTTCTGGCTCAACGGCAGCGGTTAAACCACCCTACCCACACACCGTCTCTCCACTTCTGCACCTTCACCCTTGCCCCGTATACTTTTAAAAAGGGTTTTCCAGTTCGAACAGATCGATCGCGAACCCCCACCCCTCTTCTTTCATCCCTGAGATGCGTATCTGGTCACGGCGGCCCGCTGATTATATCGTAATTACGGTTTTAAGTATATTTCATCGAGCACGCGAGCCACCGGCGCTGCAACGGGCGGAAAGTCGGAACAGCCACCGCAACAGAGACAGTTAAAGTTTTGTGCCCTTCGATTTAATAACGATTGGCACGCTGTGGAAACCGGGTAGCGTGAGGCTTTCGTTCTTAAAAGTCGTCGAGTCATTTTTTCCCTTCTTCTTTGTGTTGGACTAGTATTTTTTATTCTTCAATTTTGAAAGAAAAAAAAGAAAAGAATATCTGTGTCTATACCTGTAGCCTTTCTTTACAAAATTCGAAATACTTTTATTACAAAGTGATAAAGTTTAAATGCGCACGTGCGTCGAATAGGAGAATCTACGCTGAATTATATTCTGACGACACCTGCCGCGAAGTATAATTTTAAATCCCCGAGTTTCCAGTCCCAAGTTTCTTTTCTCTATACGCGCGGCAATGACAATTCATCGGTAGACGATCTTTTCTTATCGGGTCAGCGAAGATTTATAGAAACGGGCCGCGACGGCGTACCGCGGTGACTTAGCACTGTACATACACGAAGCACGATCTAGAACGAGATATATGCGTACTCGCGCGCGGGTGGACGATGGTGTGAACGTGGCCGCCACGGCCATAAGAGGAACTGGAAGCACTAACTGGAATTATCGCTTATAACCGTGACGAACGCGAGCTCGGGAATTACACGCTCGATCCGCGCGAGTGATGTATGGGGAAATATAGGGAGTTTTTGGCTTGATTTACACTAGCGACCGTGTCGTGGCCCAGTCACACCGGGGTTCAAGTGTTATTGGACGTGTTGGCGACGCGTGACTGGAACGTAGATATTAGCGTTTAGCGAACTGGCTCGATAAAATTAATGGGCCCCGAGTAAAATGTAACCGTACGATCGAACGATTAGGCAGCAATAAACCGTTTTCTTTTTTCTTGTCTTGTTTCGATTTTTTACAGATTCATCGTTTAATACCGCGATACGGTAACTTTATCGTTTAATGTTCTCGCATTAGTGCGTTCTGGATAAATATAAAGGAGTAACTCTTCAAAGTCGTAATCACATTTCGAGTTCGGCTAGCTCCGATTCTGACCGAGTCTCTTCTTCGTAAAAAAAATTTTGGAGAATAAAGAAACTAGCCACTAGCGCGCGAAGCTTCCATCTTCCCAGTTGCACGCGTACGACGAGCCTTGCACTCCGCGGATGGATGAAGAGGACAGAAACGAAGGGAGGCGTTCGGCGAGTGGGGATGGGAAAACCATGGCGTCTCTCGAAATTAATTTTTTTTGCTGGCCGAGATAAAAACCTAACGAAGCCGCGGCGCGCTTTATTACGCGAAAGCGAACGACGAAGGGAAGAGGCGGCGGGAACGGGGGGGGCGTGGAGGGGAGGGGAGGGAGAGAGGGACGCGTGTATTCAGGGACGAGGAAAGAGACAGAGACGACGATACGGAAAAGGGGGATTGATATAGGTGTTCCTGGTGGCGATGGCGGAGCAATGGGAAGGTAGGGGTGGCTGAGACACAAATACGCTGAAAATTAGATTCATAACTTTTCTGCTGCGCTTTCGCGGCGGAACGACTAAAGGCTGGCCGGGCTAGTTAAAAATTCCGTGTGCCCGCGAATATCAATCCCTACCCTCCACGAAGCCAGGGCTTTCCAGCCTCGTACACGGCAAGAGATCACCTACGACCCCACTTTTTCACCCCTCGTCACCATCCTCCCTCTCCGTATATATCCTACACGGTTATAACCCTCCGACTCGGCTTGTGTGCCTTTTCTCCGCGCCGCGTACACGCCTCCATCGTCCAGACGGACGACCAGGAATTATCTCCGTTTTTCCGCAAACGCGATTAACCAGAAACGTCGGTCAGCAAGCCCTGCGGGGCCCTCTCGGCCAGAGGGTGCCGCTGCTACCGCCGCCGCTGCTGCTTCTCCTTCGGCTTTCGACTCGACTCGACTCGACTCCGCGCCACGATTGATAATTCACGATTAATCCGCTACGAGAGAGAGAGAGAAAGCTGTGGCCTCCGCGCCACCCTCTTTCCGCCCCGAGAGGTAGACTTTACGGCAAATTCCACGGTCGCTCGTAATTTCATTGCTCCGCGAATTTCTCGCATTTTTTNTTGTTTTTTTTTGTTTTTTTTTTTTTTTTTCGTCCTTGACGTTCGAGGAGTATGGTTCTTGAAACGGAATTTGGGTTTGCGCGAAAGTGTGAGGAGGGAGCGAAGGTGTCGACGATTAGGGACGAATTAATTACGTCTCGATTTTTTTCACTGGATATCGCCTGATGTTATTTCACCGATCGCTGCTTAAACTCGAATTTCTCGACTTTCGCGAGTTATAGTAACGCGAACTGCAATAATGAAATCGTCGTTACGATCGAGAGGTCTGTACGTACACGTCGTACAGATGAATGAAACTTTTCAATTTAAACTGACATTGCCTTTCAGGGATGAAAGAATTCGCGACGATCTAATCAATCACAGAACACAATCCCTGGTAATACCCCCAAAGCATCGATTAGTGGCTCCCTAACGTTCAACCCTCATCGAGCAAACAAGCTCGATATCCGAATCCTCCTGCCGTAGCAGTGACCAATAATTTATTCGTCAAATATTTACCGATAGCCCGGAGCAGGCTCCGAATTATCGTCGAAAGAAAGACGATAACCACGCGAAACAGGCCCCGCGATTTCGATTCGAGGGTTTGTCTCGTTGCAGTCGCGCGAGGCAACTGCAAGTTTTCGGCGGGTGCGTGTTCAATTGGATTGGCAAAGTGTCAAAGGCTCGTTAGCCGCGGGGCTCGTTTGCCGGTCGTGTAACAACACGCCCGCGAGATATAGGTTCGAAAGTGTAATAATAACGGGGCCGGCGCATTCCTTGGCGACGCGGTTCACCAACCGTACGGTAAATCGAGCGTGCGATACAGAAACCGGCGTTGAATTATCGTCAGATAAGAATTCCCTCGCGACGTTTATTCGCGGGCCGAACAAAAACTGCGCGTGTATCGCAGCACCGTCCAAAGCACCAACCGGTGTATTATTACGCAATGGGACGTAATATAATGCTCGAGTTCTTAGATTGTGTTCCGCATTGTCGCGGAGCTTTATGCGATTTCGTGGCCGCGCATTGTTCCACGCCGCCAACGCCACTTCCGTTTCCCTCCGCCACTTTGTTTCTTCTTTTTTTTCTTTTCCCCGTTGCCATCCCTCAGAGCCGCCTCCGAGCCCTCCTCCAAACTTCCAACTTCGTATCCGTCTATCGAACCTAACGACAAGCTGGAGTTCAGATGGATCTCTAATAAAATCGATTCTTAATAAACTAAATAAAACGTAAAAATTTTACACGTTTGACGAAATTTCTTCGCTCTTTCGAAGAGATAATTCGTGTAATTTCAAATTTCTGGCCGATCAAATACCCGGGCTGATCATGTAGTTGATCGAATAATCGTGCAGGAGATAAGTAATCTTCCAAAGAAGAGGAAAAGGACAGGCACGAGACGATCTTTTTTGCGGGCACGCAGCGATGGAAATTACTGTGGCCTTTTACCAGCCGAAAAGCGAAATCCCCTGAAAAGCTGGCTCGCCCGGCGAGGACGTAACTTATCAGTCCTCGGAGTTTCCCCGGCGACGACGAGCCCTTTCCACCTTCGCTTTTAGCCGGGCAAGTATATGATATTTAAAATTAATCCTTCCTTTGTGCGGGCTTCTCGCTCGCTCGACTGTCTGTCCGTCTGTCTTTTTATCGCGCCGATATGGAGTCGTATGAATTTTACTCCATTATTCGTGCCGTCTGTGAGCCGGTCCGTGAACCGTGGAGTCGCGGGAAGGAGGAACCCCCGTAGCCGGAGTCGGAGCCGCGGTGAAAAAGAGAGAGGAGAAAAAACGGGAGGAAGCAGCCGGAGGAGCGGCAGAGGGTAGGGGGGAGGAGAGACGGGCTTCGTCTTTTTGTCTTTGCCACCGAGACCGCCGAGGCTTTCATTTCGAATCCTCAATCACCGTCGGTGATCAATCACAATTGAATTCGAGCGGCGAGGACGCAGCAGTCTGGAGAGAAAAAAAAAAGAAAAAAGAAAAAGAAAAAAAAAAGAAGAACTCCAGTCGGTGAAGAAGACGAGTCGAAGACGCGGAAACTCTCCGCGTTGAATACTCTCCGCTTTCTGCGGGACGTGTGATACGATGCGTCTGCTAGGATTTTTCAATATTCATTCGGGAAAATTCAGCAGGAATTTTGTGCAAAAAAAATTTTTCTTTCCTTTTCAAAGAAGGATAAACCTGCCTTCTCCTTCGTATTCGCAAGTAGAACAGGAAATTAGTAACCGGACGTCGAACTGAGCGATTCTGATTTCTCGTAATCGGTAAGATCGATATTCAGGATGTACAACTCACGGTTGACCAATACCGAGATTCCCAAAACGTCCGGGACCTTAACCATCCCCCAGAAAAGACGAAAGAAAAGAAAAAAACTTTTCTACGAGCAACTCTTCCTCCTCGGGCCTGTAGAGAACAGTCGTCGGAGATCGTCGGAGTTCCTTCAAAAAAAGTCATCGATACGATAGCTGCAGCAAGCGGAGAGCAACCCGATTGAAGTCAGACGGTAATCGGAAGGGAAGCAACAGCAAGAGTCAGTGTCTGACGGGGTGTGGGAAAGGGGCCGGCCCGGTTCGTGGATGCCTTTTGAAGCTTCCCCAGTCGCGGGCCGAAGGATAATGCGCAAAGCAAAGGATAAATCCCCGATACGGGGACGAAATCCGGCTAGTAGCATGACGAGGGAGTAGGAGAGAGGGCTAGAGGTAGAAGCGTAGAAAAGGGGTGGAAGTAGGCGAGAAGGGGGGGGGGAGGAACACACCGGCGCTGGGCGGTAGTAGAAAGAGTAGGAGGAGGGTTGGTTACGTGGCGTGGAGTAAAAAACTCTTATTTAAAAATGTATTTACCGTCTGGCTCGCAAGGATCGCCATCCGCCTGGAAAGTTCGGTGTTTACCCCGTTGAGCGTGTGTGCAGCCCTCGCCGCTTTATCTGGAGACGTAGAAACCGCAGGAGGCGCACGGGGGCTTGCAGCCACCCCTGTTGTTATCCGCGGGTGCGTGTGTGCAAACATCGGGGAAGGGGCGCGTGCGCGGCCGAAGGAAGCCGCGAGTCCGTTTCCTGGCCTCCGCCGAGGCCTTTCAAACCTTTTCGGCTACTCTCCACGCCGTAGAGGGAGGAAATTGCAACCCTTATGGAACTCCACGACCCTTGCGGTCCACTCGATTGTTGTAGATTCCACGGTGGCTTCGAATTAGTGGCTTGTCTCTTTTTTCCTTTTCCTTTTTTTTTCCAGGGATCTCGTGTTTGTTGCGCTCGTTCTTTCTGTTTTCCTTCTTTTTTTCTTTCTTTTTTTTTTTTTAAGAGTGACAGTGACAACCTCGCGCAACTCCGTGGCTTGGTTTCTCTATAATTCGTTACGGTTCCTTCGACTTCGCAGATTTTTTTCAGATATTCATTCTCGTCCTTCCTATAAAGTGTGTCTTTCCTATATCGCAAAGCAATCGATATATTCGTATAGTTTTGAAACTGCATCGAGAACATCGATACACGATGTTTCAGTTCTTCTTTCCGCTCCATGTACGATTTCATTCAAATACGAAACACACGATTAATAATCGGTCAAAAATTGGCCGTTCAGAGAGAACACCAACCGACGCTATATATATATCTGCGTTTGAATCGCGTTCAAATTGAATCGCAAAGTACGCGAACGATAACACCGGGTTACCTCCTCTTTCGAGCCGCTATTGTCTTCGCCACGGCGAAGCATCAAAACCGTAACTTTAATCGGACAACTGCAGGTACGGATGTGCAAATACACAGGCACGCGTCTAGATACCGGCGGTATCTGTCTGTATTCAGAGAGACGCGCGCGGGCGCAACGCTCCGATTTCGAACTTTACGTCGAAGCAGTCCGCGGAAAACGTATTTCGGATAGATGGATGAAACGTAACTATCAAAGTTGGCGATCGCAGCTTGACGGCATTTTCCAACCCTTCCGCCCGCGCGCAACCGGAACTCACCCCCCTTCACGTTCGTCCCCGACGCTTGCTCACAATTTATATTACGACCGAGGCGCGCATATAATTAATTTAATTAAACGCTCCGCGCTGAAAATCGTCCTATTAGTTCGGCAACTTTTGACGGCTGCTGCCTGCCCCATCCCCCTATGCTCGCTGTTTCTCTGGTTCGTTTTCTGCGCTTCTATTCATCCCCCTTCGCATTTTCGTCGCTTCGCCACCGACCGGAGCAAGTTTCTCTTTTATTTTTTTTTTTTTCCCTCTTTTCATCTCTACCACGTTTCGAACTCTATCGCTCTTTCTCCTTCTTTCTCTCTCTCTCTCGCTCTTTTTTCCTTCTTGTTTGTTTGTCGAAGCTAAGTTTTTCGTTAACACTTTACGACGAGTATCTCTCCCCCCCCCCTCAGAGACACTGACACTGAGTGAAAGAAGCGTGAAAAGAATTCAGTTTTAAACCAGCTTTAAAATTTCGCAAACGAACTTCTTTTACTTTGTTTAAACACTTCCCTCTCCCCCGTTCGGTCAAGGTGAATCAAGTTTTTTACGAGTTGAAATGGCAACTCCTTTCTCGTCAAGCTGTCGATAAGAGGTGCTACTTCATCTCTGAATTTTTACTCAATCGAAAGCAAGATGTATATATATGTAAAACGTGAGTTAGATGGAACGAAGAGTATGAAAAGCAACTGACGTGCAAGCGTAACAATAACCGTCTCGTTTCGTCCATCTCGTCTCTCAGCGATGGTTGTCCTCGGTAAGAATATCCTCCGGGCGGTTTTCTTACTCTGAGTTACAGATTTATCGCTCGAATAAACAGTGCCGATATTACCGGGACGAAACGCCCCGGCAAGACGCGTCGCAATATTTCTCCGTCCCTTCCAAAGATACTTGTTGAAGCGGACTTTCAAACTGGCTGATAAATGTCGGTGTTTCGCGGCCCGTCCAAATCTCGATGCAGAGTCGATTACTCTTGGCAAACACCGCTAGAGACGGTGGGCGTTAATAGGTTAATTCTGATGACAACGCATCCCCGATTATGCCAAGACGCGCTCGGCCACGGCTCATCGACTCCCTAACTTTACTTCTCTAACCGATACGACATCACAGTTAGTCCCAGTCGGTTTTCCTCGCGAGAAAGATTACACCAACGCGCGTCGTTTGTCATGTGCGCAGTACATGTCGCCACTATATTCTCGCGGTACGTTCGGTTCACGGTCAAATCGCCTACTTGGTAAAATTGGTTCGAGTATAATATACTGATTTCGTGACTCTTTGAATTGTTAATTAATCAAAGGATCTCAATCTCGTTCTTTCTAACCTACTCTCCTCGAGGTATTCAGAAAGATCGATGAAAATCTTCAACTCCAATATAATTGTGTTGTTCTTTCGAATTAATATCGTTCCCTCTAAAATTAAAACTATCTATTGAAACTACTCTCCTCAAGTTATTCAGAAAGATCGGTGAAAAATCTTCAGCTCCAATATAGTTGTGTTGTTCTTTCGAACTAGTCAACGGGAAACCGGAAAAAATTTCTGAAACCTAACACCTTCCACCGAAATGAAATCACGCCGCGCGATTCATTCACAGAGATTGAGAACCATCGTCGAGCGTCAATAAATAGGAATCGCGCTCGATTTCCGGTGTAAGGGGTGCAGGTTGTACCGCGGCTAGCTCTAAACTCCAAAGGCCAGTCGGCCAGGCTTCTTGGAGCTTTGCTGCCCCGAGCGGACAGATTGCGGCTACCCAAGGAAACCACCCTCTGATCTCACCCCGTTTTAGGATTACCGTTATTTCCAGCCTCCTCCTACTCCTCCTCCTCCTTTCTCCGTCCCTCTCTCATTTCCCCACTCTCTCTCTCTCTCTCTCTCTCTCTCTTTCTCTCTCCATCTCTCGTTGTCTCGCCGCTTCCTTTCTCGCTCGGCCGCGCTCCCTCCGTCATTCACGCTCCTCTGTCCGTGCTTTGTCATTTGCTTAGGGCCAATCTGCGCCGGAAATCCCTTCGGTGCACCTTCTATCCTGGCAGATCGGTGATCGTGATTCGATGTGACTGCCGGCACAGAGCCGGCCAATGATCGGGTCCGGCCGCAATCCCCCGTGCTTATCGCACCCACCCTCTGTCGTTCCTGTTCGCGCTGACCGCAGCCTCCGAGGGTTGCTTTTCCCCATCACCTACGAAAACTTGCCTCCTCAGATTCTCCCGGTCTCTCGCTCGTCCGCGTCTTTACACGGTGACTTGGTTTATTATCCTTTGCGAGGGTGGTCCTGGAATTCTTGCGGAGAGAAGAACCCTGTTGTTTCTAGGAGAATTTTAGTAGAAGGGGGCTGACACTAAGGACCAAGTAGGTCGTTTATCCGCTGGTAAATAGTTGGCAGACTAACTAGTTTCGAGACTTTCGCGACACGGAATTTCTATAAATTTCCTCTTTCTCTCTTTTAAATATTCCGTTCTAATTTTTGCCCTGTCTAATTCGTCATATTTCCCAAGATCGAAATTTGAATCTCTGAAATTTTCTTCCCTGGTCGATTTCAATCTCATTTGCTTGGATCCATCGTCGTGCTTTCGTTTCTCAGCTCAGAGATATTTGTACCTTGTTATTAATTCATCTCTTGCTTCTTAGAAATTTTATCTCCACGATTTGTCAACGTGAAGAGATTTGGAGAATGGCGAGTCGCTCTTTCGATACTGAAGCTGATCGATCGATCGTTGTAACTTTGCAGGAGCGTTGTAACATTAATAGAGGAGATCAGTTCGTGATGGGATGAATACGGGCAATTGTGCCGATATATTCGACCTATTTATATTGATATGGCGGCCGAAGCGGGGACCTCTTATCAATTATCAACAGCGACTTCCGCGCGTGGACCGATCGGAACGAAATAGTTCATCAGCCGATTCGATAACTTTGGTCGCTAGGTTCGTTCGTGCGCGCTCATTATCTTTACAATTTTCCCGCGTGTGCGTGACGCCCAATTCCTCGAGGAGCGGCATCTTTATCGGTGCGGCTTCCTTCGATGGTGTGTTCTGTGATGACGCTTTTTCGAACGGGAGTAATAAATGGCTCGTGACCTTTCCAGAACCGGCAGCCGGCCCGAGGTTTCGAAAAACGATCGGCTTGTTTCACCAGCCGCGTAATTATCCGCGACGCCGCGTCGTTCGACAAGTCGCTTTCTCAATCGCCACTGTCGAATTGAAAATCTTCGAAAAATTTTTTTTAAATTCAAACGAATTTAAAAAAATGTCGCGTTAGCGTCTCTTTGACGCATTGAAAGAATATTGCGTCACTTTCAATTTCAAAAAGTCCCGTCACCGATGTCGTTGCATTTTGTTGCGTTTTATCGATCGCGTTCTGTTTTTTTTTCTTTTTTTCGTCAAGCGAATCATAACTCACGTTCGATCGAACAAATTTCGATACAATCGTAGAGAAGAATCTGATCCATTGCGTGGAGAAGTAAACCACGTCACCAAACTGTTTCCATCGGAATCGATTGATAGCGTTCTGATGGGACGTCGAAACCTGCGTTATCGGTACGAAGAAATCCGACGCCAATGACCAGTTCGGCTGTTGCGGGAAGCTGGGGTTATCTGCCACGAAATAAATAAGTTTATACATTTCGGCTAATCGTGCGGCACCGTTCGATCTCGTGAAACAGCTTACTGTACTCCTCGACGCCTGCTGCAAGGATGGAAAGGTCCCACGATGGGATCGTGGCCCTCGCATTGGCCCCGCAGACAGATCATTATTAAATCGGCCGCGTGCGTGACAAGTCGTCGCTGTTCATTTTCCTATCGAATCTCTTCGAAGATTGAAAGCTTCTCGGGCATCGAACGATACGCTTCGAGAGTGCAAGTTCTCCTCGAGAGTGATGTGACTCGAGCCTATCTTTTGGGCTGCACCTTTGGTGAATTCTGTGGTTTTTCGAAACTCGAATGTGAAACACTTTACACGGAGTTCTCTCTTTCTCTCTGATACTTGTTCTTTCGTTCGATGCGTTTAACGAAACTTTCGTGACTCTGATCAGTCAAATGTTGAGAAAATGTGAGTAAAAGCTGCGGAAATAAATAAAGTGCGTTGCGTTTGTTTTATCGAACGCGGAAGCCTCGTTACGCAACTCACTCGCCGTGGAAAGAATTCCAAAAAGGGACTGCGGATATTTCGATTTCTATAAATTCCACGAAGTTGTAGGATCTTTTGCCTCGGCAAGAAGAGACAGTGACGGGGAAAGTA
>NIPQ01090516.1:0-28758 GCA_002806875.1 Lepidotrigona ventralis hoosana
TTTTTTTTTTTTTTTTTTTTTTTTTTTTTTTTCTTACCAAGATTAACATTTCCTCTTGCTTTTACTTTAATTTCTGTTCTAATTTCCAGGGAAGAAGAAGAAGAAGAACTTCAAAGGAATTTGATAACAAAGAAATGTAAAATATCTGACTAGGAAATAGTTTTAGAAATTTTATTCTTAATTCCAGAGAACTATGAATTCTAAAATTCTTCTTCGTGGAGAAAATTTGATGAATCAACATTGAAGAATATTTAATACTATAATTTTTGATATCAGAGGCCTTTAATTGCGAAATAATTAACTGAGCTAAGTTAACTAAAAATAATAAATTTAGCATAAAGAAGTACTTACTTATTAGCTTCATTGTCTACTAATAAATAAACTACATGGTCAGTATCTCGAAGTTTTAAGGTGCTGGTTATTGGCTTGTTCAGACCTTGGGCTCTGGCAGAAGCCTCTCCCATGTCGTCCAGAACTCGGCTTAATTGCCTTTGACATTCACTGGAAAAGAAAAATAATTAAATTTTCTATCAATTTGTAACGTGTATATACAAAAGATTATATAAAAATTTATAATCTGGTAATAATAAATTACCACTTGTACAAAGATTAACATATTTTTGAAGGAAAGAGAAAAGGAACTTATCCACAATTTAACTTCAATTTTGAAACAAATTTGCAACTTCAACTATTCTAGTTTTCTCTAACTATTCTGCCTTTTTTTCCCCTCTTGTTTTTTTTCTCGTGTGTTTGCTTCATTTTGTCTATCCTTAGCTAAAAAATGTAATTCTTTTTCCTATCGCTACATAATTCCATTTATTTACCAAGATTTACAACTATTTGAATAATTTTGAATTAAATTGAAATAAATTTGAATTAAATTAAATTTGAATAATTTTGAATTTCAACCTTGACTGGCCGTTCATTGTTCGAAAAATTCAGATAATTTTATATTGCAAAAATCGCATACCTTCACTTTTACAGCGAATGATAAACGAATGTTGCTTATTTGAGGAGTTCTGTTCGTCGAATCACGAAACTGATTCGTTTCAAGAATTATATCTTAAGCTCGGTATCAGCAATACTGATCGTTACTAACAGTAAGTATGAGAGATAATAAAATTTCATTCCATTTAAAGTTGATCTATAGACTTCAAATTTAAACAATTTTGATGTATTATTAGATTTATTATTATTTATCATTGTATTAATATTGTTATCCTCTCCCTACTTTATTATATAAGAAAATTTTACTTTAAAAAATTATAAAGTTACAAAATTATTATGAAGGATAAGAATCCAATGAAATGTTGTGAAATTTCCAACCGAAATTAAGTATTCAAGCTAATTCAATTGCCTATTTATATACTCCTTATTTATGAATCTTTGTTAGCGTTTGATGACTGAGTGTTGAAAACATATTTCTGAAAAATATACGATCAAAAAGAAGAAAAATATCTTCATTGGCATTATTTATAAGCTTCTTTCTATTCTTCCCTGAAAACTATATCAAATATTCTGGTAAATTATTTTTATGCGAATAATCATCATTATTAATTTACAATCGCAATCACGCATGTCCGTACGTTTCGTCACGCGATTACAAAACACAATGGGCTCGCACAATTCATTTTTCTTTCTTGCACACGCTGCGTTCGTAAATCGATTACACAATGCGATTTATACGTCGTCGCTTCGAAATTAGTGTCTGAGTCAGACTCAACTACATTGCCTGTCCAGGAAACTAAAAACGTGAATCGAAGTAAATAAAGGACACTCTAAAATGGTAACAGCTACCTTAACTTTTTCTTATAGCTAGTCTATTATTATGAACTATTTCAAGTAATGAAATCCGTCATTGTGCCACATATCCACGTACCATAAGTTAATTCGTTGCAAGATCCGACCTAATTCCAATAACATGATATTATTTTGCAATGCAAATGCGAATCGATTGTCTTAACAACGCTACAGTCATTCAAAGGAACGACGATGGATTTATTGTGCTCCATGTGATCTCCTGAAAACGTGAACAAGCGACTTTAGAACAAACGTGTACGAGTTAACGTTGATGATCGATCACGCTAACACTAGAGAACTACCACACCAGTCATTTTGACTGGTCTGACAACTTTATTTTAAAATTCATATTTCATGTTACATTTTTTTTTGGCAATGATGTAATGACTTTTGCAGGGATAGCTAAAGGATTAATATAATGAACTTTAATTTTGTTTTATTCATTTAAAATAAAAGTAATTTTGTATCATGGCTACTTATACCAGTACCAATCAGTTTGACTGGTTTTCGTAGAGATAGCTACGTCTCAACTGTCGGTAGTTCTAGTGTTAAGTCTTCCTAGATGAAACTTTTTCTTTCATAATTATTTTTCTCCTTGAANAGTATCAATGTGCTCGGAATAACAGAGTTATCCAGGGTGGACCGATTATGTTCCGGGAAGTGACCGAGACGTAAGAATTACTACAAATGACTATCCCTCGGTGTCATCGATGTAAAGTGAAAGTATCGTATATATGTACCATATTTAAGATATAACCTTGACGATGACGACCGAGATAAATAACCTCTTACGGGCGTATCGATTTTTCTCACTGTCGTCGTTTAAATGTTCTTCCTAGTAAATAATTTGAGAAAAAAAATTTGTCACGTGATATCAATATATAGTCAGACATTTCTAGCTCGTGCTTTTTGCACATACATTTTCTAGTGTTGAAAATGTCACGTCTCTTAGGGCAGGATTTAACGATAGACTTGCAACTACATGTCAAGCAATTATACAAACGTTATAAATTATAAATAAACAGAGTAGAAAATGTAAATCGTGAAAATTCATAATAACAGTGATAACAGAAATACTCACTTCAATTCACGACGATCACCTCTGAAGTCCTCTGGAATGAGGGTATGCGTGACCTTGTTGATCTTTCTGGGTAAGAGTTTATTTACGTTGAACTTGAACTCCATCTCGACGGGTTTTTCACTATGCCGGTTTCACCGATTTTCACGCAAATATCCGCTCGATGAATGGGTCTTTAACCTTTCAACGCTCTTGTCACTTCACTCGATCCACCACCTTCCAGTTTTTTTTCGAAACTGTCTCGAGCGATACTCCTGAATATGGCGGTCAATGGCATCCACCGAGCCAACTTCACTGCATCTTTTCCGGGGAGGAGGTGGGGGTGGGGGAGGGGAGGAATTACGATATTACGATAATTTGATAATCACCGAAATTGTTCGCGTAATGTGAAAAGATTCGCCTCTGAATTATTTCAAATCGATCGATTGTTTATTATCTGTCACTCTCGCTCTCGCGCGAAGCCTTTTGTTGTCATGTGGTTCTACGTTCTACAATGACTTCTATATTTATTTCTTAATTAACTTCTCCGTCCTGTGTGTTCCTCATATACTTCATTCGTAATGAAACCTTGTTTGTTGACGCTTCTGACGTCGTGATAACGATCAGCCTGCTTGACACGGCGACGAATAACTCTGCACCAGACTATACACGTTTCCTCAAACCGATCAATTGCGTGCAGACACCAGACTTACTTCACGGTTCGTAGCCAACTGATATCCATAGCTGCTGTGACGTCGGTTTTTTCACTGCCGCGACTAATAATAAGTTGGAAGAGAAGTTAGGTGATATGCTGTCGTATCTTTGACAATCTGACAGCTAACCGATATGACAAGGAAACATATCGAAACGGCTGATATCTTTCAAACAGATAATCGAGGTCTGCGAATTGTCAAGCGTACAGTCAAGATATCCAGTAGCACAATTAAAGAGAGAAATTTAATAATTATACGGCGTTTTACCTGACGAATCGCTGGAAGTCTCACAGTTTACTGGCCAGCGGTACGTTCAATTTTTTCCTGAAAGCCGCGAGTCGCGCCGAGATGCGCACGCACTTGAGAGCCGCGAAGCATGACGATACTTTATTGCGCATGCGTCAAGATTCTTTTCTCCGTAATGATAAATATTTTTATATTATTAACGTTATAATAATAATAATCAATGGCATTTTATTATTTTTTATACGAATGTACAATCATGTATAAAAAATAATGAATATTATTTAATATGTATAATTTAGTGTTAATTACGCCATATTTAAAAATATTATCGCATAATTATTGTGGGAAATATAATATTTTGTAACACACTTTACATTTCCAGAAATATTTAAAGAATTTAAACTTGATGCTTCTGTTTTTATCCTGATTATGTTAGGTTGTTTTGTAACATAATTCTCCGTACGAATACTAGATGTCGTTGGAATCTTGTCGTTTTAGAAAGACATGAAACATTGCAAATTTCAGGCGAAAAACAATGAACTGATAAAGAAAACTATATTTTATTCATAGAAATCAAATACTAAAATAAACATGTACAAAATAAATAATTAATGACAAAAAAGTGAAAATATCAATGTAATAAGTTAAAATTTAGAAATGAAGAATTTAAATCAAAACATTGAATTATTTCTCAATATAATTAATAACCTATGAAAATTTTTGAATTGTAATGTGTGATATCAAAGTAACGTTTCACGCTATAAATTAATATTCAAATGCACCTGGAAGATAAAAATGCTTTCAGATAGATATTTATATATTATATATAATAGATAGAGATTTATATACTTATAGATGCAGAATTTATTTATACAGAAACATATAGATACACATATTCGTTAATATTTACTATTTCAATAAATTTACATTTTATCTACTTGCTATTTAATATGTACTTTTTTATTTGCTTAAAAAAATATTGTTTCAACTGTTCAAATTCAAAATAAAATCTTCCAGAAAAGTCGCCATAAATTACACATGTACGATGAAGTACATAACTTGTTGACTAAGATATTCCGTAATTTGCGCGCGCATTTATGGTATGGTGATCATAGTGACAGTCATATTACATGATGTCATAAAGTAAATGTATTTAGAAATCAAAGATATTTAACAATATCTGAAGAACATTGAAAATTGAGAAATCAAATTCCATGAAACTACAATACATATAAGTCAATATAAGAATTTTGAATATGATCATGCAATGTCATAAAGATAAAAGTACATTGTGCATATCGTAAACTTAAAGATGAATATTTATGTTTTATATTTATTATATTATAATTCTTTTACTTGATAATTACAACTAATTATTAGTAATTACTTTATGAGTTTTTTTTTCTTTTTTTTTTTTAGAAAAAAGATAATCTAATGTGTACAACAAAATGGATGTATTAAGCACAAGTTACAAGGATAATTGCAAGTAGAATGGTTGGCAATCGTCCAACTTAAAGATCGTAAACTGGACATATATATATTGTAAACTACATTGATACACATATATCGTAAACTATAATTAATTATGTTCGACATCTGATTTGAATACGACAATGATTGCTAAAGCGAAGGAATTTTAAGATCTTTCCAAGGTCTTCAAATATCACGTATGATCTTAATTGAATTTGTTTTGCAAAAATCATAAAAAAAATCCTACGTTAGATTAAACAATAAAATATTAAGTTAAGGTTGTAAAATTTTAGCCAATTATTATCGTTGATGAATTATTATCTATTTTGTATAATAAAGGTTATTATTCTTTAGCTATTATTAATAGCTATTATTAATAAATAGCTAGTCATATACGTTTAATAATATGATAACTTATTCATAAGATATTTTTCGAGGTTCCTTTCTCTCAACTCGACCCTGACGGGAAGGATGCGTGTAAAATATCATCTTTGGCGCTCGCCTCCCAGAAGTTGAGCGGGAAAAAAATATTTTATAAAGCACGCCTGTACATATCAACAATACGTGATTTGTTTGTAAACTGCTTGTTAATACGCATCGTAAGCACCTCGTATTCCATTACACCTATATAAACGTCTACTATTCATTACTGACGGTTTAGTTGGCTGATTACTTTAATCTTGTAGTGTGCAAAGCTAGTCGTTTTATTTCTTATTACAAACGGTTATGATATTCCTATGGTGTTCCTAAAGGTGAGGGAAAGGTGAATTTTAGATGAAAATTAGAAATTAGATAGAAACGAATATAATAAATTTAATAAATGAAATTAAATAAATTTGAAGAGCTTAACTTACAATTCATCAATAGACTGTACATATGCAGATTTATATTTTCGTAAGTACAACTAAAGAAATGAAAAAAATGAATGTGTTTTTGCATTTTATGTGCATTCTATGCAATTTTGAATCTTCAAATCTCCGATAAAACTCGCCGTTTATTTATTAATATAAAAGCACTAATATTAATTAAAATAATTTATATTTATTTATTGTAAAATTCCATTTATTGTAACAAAATGAATTCCAATGATCGTGATCGAAAAATAAGGAATGTTTTAACTCGGATCCACGTGCGTTTCTTCGATATTAGTGGAATGCCAAAATGTCATATTTGATGAAGTGTGCCTTTCCATAAGATGAGATAGCTGAAAATATGAAGGACTGACGTGTCGATAAAACTAACTCTCACAATGTACAAACTGACGATATAATATACACGTACGTGAAACTGAAATATGTTTGTTAGAGATGAAAATTTTACGTGACTCTTGATGCAAGGTATGACGTATTCTAAGTACATTATGGACTTTGAGCAAATCTTAAGTGACCCATGAATCTGGTGGGAGCAGATGCTTAAATAGGGTATGCCAGAGTTCGATGTTACAGTCCTACACATTTTGTCAAAAAAAGTCAATTTCGGTGTGTTGAGAATATAAAAAATTATATACCTAAATATGGTTGTTACTGTTCAACAAATAGTAAGTGATGAACAAATAGTAAATATTCTGTGATTGAATGTAGTATTCGAAGTTCCATAAAGTTCGATTTTACGTAGTTCTGCGTGAGTTAGTTACAGGAAAAACGTGCGCAATAAAATCTTAAATACTTGTGTATATTTTCAATTATTTATTGTTACTGTCATGATTAGAATATTATACTGTCATAACTAGATTATTATAATTAGACTGCGAATTATTATATTCAATTCATATTTTTATAAACATAAATAAAGAAGTGAAACTTAGGCGTAAGATTTGTTTCATCTATTAAATATTATAACAAAATACTGTGTGTTTTCGAGATTTTACATGTATATTTTTACATTTTATGTGAAGTACGTGTATTTTTGCATTTTTTTGCAATTGTTTAATGAATAAAAATTCACAACTCAGTTATTTAAGTATCGGAGGAACTTATTCTTTGTTGTGATACATCATTATTCAGATCGTATGTGCCGCATAGTCAATAGCACGTTCCAATGTACCAATTAATAGAAGATTCAATTCGAATAGACAATGAATGCTGCAAAACTTTAAATATACATATAGAATTCTTAGCATTCTATACAAATAAAACATTAAAAATCATTCATGCATGCTAAGAAGTTTTTCAATTTGAGAGAAGAAATAATAATATACTAAAATGATTGAATGTTAAAATTATCAAAGACAGTTTTAGTCTTAATTTTAATTCTATTGATCATTTAAACTTGTTACAGAAGCTAATAACACAATTTTTATTTTATTAGTGGGAGCATACATCGGGTGAGGCGTGGATATACCTTGTCATTTTGGCCAGTCTTTATATTCTGTATATCTTAAGAAGTTACATTAGAAGTGTCATTCATGTTTCTCGGCTAAATGGCCCGAAAACTGTACCCTTCATTGGAAACGCAAACTATACACTCAAGAAAAATTGTAAGTAATTAATATTTAAAAAAATTTGAACAAACTTTTAGATAAATTTTGATAAATTAACGCATAAAATAAATTTATTACATAAATAAATTAAGTTCGGATTTACTAGTACAGATCGCCATTGAATTTTGATTATTTTAAATTTTAATTTTTTCTTAAAATTATTATATGATTTTCAGTCCTTTATAGATTGGCACATGAAAATCAAGATTATGGACGTATTATCGGAGTTTGGTTGACAATATTGCCATACGTAATGTTCCTGGAGCCAGAAGATATCCAATTGGTACTCAGTAGTACCAAGCATACGCACAAAGTGTTTTTCTACAAATTGCTGGATAATTTTCTTGGAAAAGGTTTGATTACACGAGACACAGAAACCTGGCGAGTTCACCGAAGAATTTTACAACCCGCTTTCCATCTTCATATTCTGGAGAAATTCACGAGTACATTCGCGGAACACGCAGATCACCTGATGAAAGAGTTTCTTAAAAAGAACAACCAAGAAATCAATATTACTCCTTTTATTAATGATTCAGTTTATAACATTTTGAGTGGTAAGTAAAATATTACAATATTTACAATATTTATCAAATGAAGCATCAAGGAGAAATTGACATATGAATTAGCTTCTTCCATAAATTCTAAAAATATTTCTTTTTTTTAAAGTGTTTTTTGTTATAAATTTTAATAATAATTGATAATTGTTCTTTACAAATATCACACTGCTTTATCATATTCCTATAGAATATTTGTATATAGTAAATTATAATATTTATAATTTATATATGATATTTATAATAAATTATTTCTAATATTATTCAAATAATAAATTATTAATTTATTTAATATTATTCACGATTGTCAATCTTTTGTCGCAATTTATGTTCTTTGCCAATAATTATATAGAAACACGAAATTTATATTTCGAAGAAGTAATATTTCATGATGTTATCTATCCGCCATGTTTTATTTAATTTGCATAATGCACGCAAATACATTTCGCATATGGATATGAAAGTCAACAAATTTGTCTTTTATCGAAGAATATTGTAAAATACTGCAAATAATTCAGATTGTCAGTTTACGTAATAACATGTTTACGATTTATAAATTCCATCTTTATTATACGTGGTTGATCATTCTTTCATTGATAATAAACTTAATAAGCATTAAATTTTTAATAAACATTTTGAAATCGAAAAATCATTAATATTTTTGAATGTTTATTTTAAATATTTAAATATTTGATATCTCGAATGTAGAAAATATTTCTGTTCTTTTAACAGAAAAAGTCTATTAGAATAAAACTTTTTTTTTTAATATTGTGCATATTTTTATTTTAAAATGATATTTGCAAAATATTGTGTATACACACACACTGTTAAAAAGTTTGTTGTTTAATAAACTTCTTATTTTTTGTGTTAACTTATTATTTATGTTTAACAAACTTATTATTTAATATGAAAACAAAACTCCTAAAACATCCGATGTCTGCTAACATTCTCGATATCAATTAGCATTTGAAATAAGTTTTAAAATTAATCTACGTTAAATGAACAAATGACTCATAAATTTTCGTTGAAAAAACTGCTTACTATTGTACGAAAATTTTACACGTATATTTTGAACATTGCGTCTCATTTCTTGGAATCAGCCTGTAATATTTAATAAAGTAATTATTAACTGTTTGCAGAAACAGTTTTGGGAATAAAGCAAACGGATCGAAGGACCAATGGAATGATTGATGATTTACCTTTTCGAAAGTGAGAATTGGGAAACATTTTCGTGTCTTTTTCTTTTGTTGCATTAACGATGCTAAAAAAAGTAGCACATGATGGAATATCTGTTTCAGAGGACAAATTATGCTTCTATACCGAATGGTGAGGCCTTGGCTATTAATCGAATGGATTTACCGATTAACGAAACATGGTAGAAAAGAAGAGAAACAACGGAAGGATCTATTCGATACTTGTTTTAAAATGATGGAAGAAAAGCGCAAGCTTTTACGAAATGATACACCTGCACCTGATCATGAAATAAAAAAGAAAAGAAAGATGTCTTTGCTGGAGTACATGGTGGAAATGAAGGAAAAAAATCCTTGCTTTTCCGATGAAGATATTGTCGAGGAGTGTTGCACGTTCATGTTAGCTGGACAGGATTCGGTTGGTACTGCAACTGCGATGACGCTCTTCCTTTTAGCCAACAATCCTGAATGGCAGAATAAATGCATAGATGAAATCGACCAAATATTCAATGGAAATTCGAGATTGCCTACAATGTACGATCTGAAAGAAATGAGATGTTTAGAGATGTGCATCAAAGAATCATTGAGACTGTACCCCAGTGTACCGATAATAGCGAGAACACTAGGTGAAGATGTAAAAATCGGTATGACTTGATCATTTTGTTTTATAATTTAATTTTTAAAATTAAGTAGTTTCTTAGAAAGTTACTTAAATCCAAAATAGATGATATCCTCAAATAATGAAACTTCGATTTGTTTTGTAAAATTAAAAGAATGGCAAGCCTCGAATTTGATGCTTCAAGTAAAATTAAAACTTCTGACTCAATTATTCGATTCATCATTTTATATTGCGAGCTCCTTTTTTCAAAAAGCTGTTCAATTATTGCTGATATATAAAATTAAGATATATAGAATTAATTTATAACTATTCTAGAAATAATACATATTTTAGGAGAGCATGTGATACCAGCTGGTTGTAGCGTGCTAATATGCCCATACAGCACTCACCGTTTGCCGCAATATTTTCCAGACCCTGAAGCATTTAAACCAGAACGTTTTAATGCAGAAAATTCTGAAAAAAGACATCCTTATGCTTACATACCATTCAGTGCTGGTCCGAGAAATTGCATCGGTATGGAACGGTTTTTTAAAAATACCATTGTAAATTTTAATACTTTTTATTTAATTAAATCATTTGTTGGACATTTATTCAGGTAATAAGTTTGCAATGCTCGAAATGAAATGCATGATTAGTGCAATTCTTAGAAGATGCCGATTACAATCGATCCCTGGAAAAGAAGAAGTGCGACCTAAATTTAGGATGACAATCAGAGCACAAGGAGGACTTTGGGTAAAAGTTGTTGCACGTGATCAAACATCAAAAGTGTAAATTACATGCTACATAAGTGTAAATTATTGTTTAAATATATTTGATTGTTTAATGATCTGTTTTATCATTTAAAATGAACTTTGAGTTTTGAGAATAACTTGATGTAAATAATACTGTATAAAAATTATCCTTTATCTTTAATATAAATATAAATATCTATTTTATCTAGATATACTTTGAATAAAAATTTAAATTTTTTTGTGCATATGTACGACTGAGAGTTAGAGAGATAAACGTATGTTAAAATAGTATATATTAAACGTACATACAAACGTTACTAACAAAAAATGTTTAATATTGAAATAAGTGTACGTATATATGCTTTTGCATAGTATGGTACTCCTGAAGCTACTTCATTGTTGCACTTACACATTTATGTATGCAGATACAGATGATGTATGACGTGGCTTTAGAAAGGACTGTCAAAGTACAAAACTTGCAATTTTTAATTACACTTGTATAAACGTGATCAAGTAATATTGTATAGTTGAATTAATTGCAACAACTAATTAAACAATAATTTTTATAAAATAATTGTGAAACATGGTTTACGTATCAAATGGTAATAAAACTAACCTTAGTGAAATTTGTGTATAATATAATGTATAATATTGTATATGTAATTGAAGCATTTGTTTTACATATAATCATAATTAATAAATTTTTAGGTGGAAATGTCTTATGTAATACTCCGTTATATTTAAAAGTGTTTAGGTTCTTCACAGGTATAATTTTCATGGTTATAATGTTGTAAGTAACCTATAATGTTTTCTATTATTATTAAATTATTATTATTAAATTAATAAACAAAGAGCATATAATTGAATGAATCATTTTTATAGTTTTAAAACATTGATCAATCCTGACATGAATAAATATGGAAGCGAATATACAAGAGATTATAGACCTGGATCTGGGTAAAATTTATTGTGATTTTTTAATACAATTGTAATTTACATTTTTGAAATAATACCAATATTGGTACTATGTGTTTATATATAGGCCACCACGTCCACCAATGCGTAGATTAGGAAGACCTAACGTAGGAGATACTATTAATATTCCATTTGGAGGATGTAGTAGTTGTGCTAGGTAAAATAAAATTCAAGGCACTGTAATGATAATAAAGCAACATTATTAAAATTTTTTTTCATAATTTTATATATATATATATATATATATATATAACTACTATATTTTGAAAAATGAAATTGTTTTAAGAAAACTTAAAAATTTGTATAATGAAAAACTAATGAGCAAAGTTTTTAAGGATAATTTTATTAAATGTATCATACAAATATTATAAATCATTATGAATATATTACATATTATACATATAAAAAAAAAAAAAAAAAAATGGTGAATATTCTATTAATTTATATGTACATATAAATTAACAAGGATATTATATTATGTTAAGTCCTGTGTATTTCCAGCAATATACAAATATATGCAGTATGCAATAATGTAAATATATAGCTGCCTATACTGATACATCATTACATTGTTGTTACTTAATTTTCGTAATTAGACCAGCTGCTATAGTTGTTCCTTCTACACGTAACATAATTCTACCCAATTCTTTAATATCTTTATATAATTCCATACAAACTGGATTTTGTGTGGTAATTTCAATAATAGCACTTGAATTTTTTGGTAAACAACGCGGTTTCTTTTTTATCATTTCACCTGTATTTCTATGAAGTTGTGCTACTAGTTTTGTAATAACAGCTGGTTGAACTAAAGAATGTTGGTGAATTATTACTGGAAGACCTTTCATAATAGGTATTTTCACTGCAAATACAACAACATGTGCTTGGAAACGTGTTGTTACAGGAACTGGATTTTGAGGATTACAAATAATATCACCAATTCCAACATTTTGTTGATCGATTCCAGATAATGTTAACGAAACATGATCCCCAGCAAATGCGTTTGTTGTAGATACTTCATCTATTTGTAAGCCTACAAATTAATGTCAGAAATTTCACTATAACAGTAAATATGAAAGAAAGCTATACAACGTTGATATACCTTTAACCACTGCAGTTTCATTGCGTGGTAATACTAAAACTTTATCACCTAAAGAGACCATGCCTGTTTCTACATGGCCAGAAACACAGAATCCAGATCCTGTACCTTTAAATATGTCGTTAACCGAAAAACGAAATGGTTTGTTTATATGACGTTCAGGACACTTAAAATTTTCGATAACACTGACTAATGTAGGTCCCGTGTACCTGCATAATTATACAGTAACAATTAATATATTATTTTATTTCTTTTTTAAACGCACTGAATGTTCTAGATGGTGAGCAACCTTTGTCTCGTAGTAAAAAATTAAAAATAGAATATGTAATATTCTATGTAATAGAATATGTAATCAAAAATAATGTCCATCATATAATTATAGATAACTATTTATCAGTGAACATATTTCAAATACAAAGACAAATGGTCAACCTTGTCATTAAGTAGTTAATTGATAATGCGTCATATATTTTGCTTACATTTAAGAAACTTCTGGATTTCAGTTAAATGAGTGTAATGTTCGGACAAACCGCAAGTAGGTAAGTAGTTGAAGGATTACGGGTTGCTCACCACTATTGTAAATAATAACTATACCAATTAGATAAAGGTTCTTTAGGTTTTGTTAATATATTTTCACCAGATAAACCACTACAAGGAACAAAAGTAACGTTATCCTTGAATCCAGCTTGTTTTAAGAATACACTCATTTTGTTCACTATTTCATCAAATCTTTCTTTTGACCAATCTACTGTGTCTAATTTATTTACTATTACTGCTAACTGTGATATACCTGAAAAATTGATAACTTGTAAGTAATGAATAATTTCTATTGACAATTTACATGAAAAGTTTTAATACCTAATGAGCGCAATAATAGTGCATGTTCTCTAGTTTGACCTCCGCTGTCAAAACCAGTTTCAAATTCTCCTCTAGTAGCATCTACTACTAAGAGAGCTACATCAGCTTGAGTAGCGCCTGTAATCATATTAGGTATAAAATCTTTATGTCCAGGTGCATCTAATAAAGTAATGGATTTTGTTTCTGTTTCAAATTTAGAATGACCAACGTCCATTGTTATTCCACGTTCTCTATAAAAATATACAAAATTAATTAACATAAAAAAGTCTATATAAATTCTTTTTTCATTGGAAATTTTAATTACCGTTCTTCTCCTGTTTCATCAAGAACCCATGCATAAGCAAACGATTGTTTTCCTATTTTTTTACTTTCTTGTTGATATTTATGAATCAATCTTGACGGAACTTGTCCTAACTCACATAGAAGTCGTCCTAATAAAGTACTTTTACCAGCATCAACATGACCAACCACAACTAAATGTAACTGCTCTTTGCTGTCTCCCCTTTTATCTTTATAAATTTTCATCACATCAACTTTTTCTTCATTAAGTTTTAATTTAGGATCAAAATCAGGTGTCTCATGTCCTGATATTGGAGATTGACATCGCGGGCTATTTGCATTCGAAGAACCTGCTTTCTTTTCCCTTGTTATATTTTCCTTTCTTTTTATTTCTGGACTATTATAATCAGAATATGGGCTTTGAGAGCGAGGACTCTCTATACGGGAATTCAATACATCAGTATTCTCAGTCCCGCTTACATTAAAGCCTTTTATAACAGGTCGTTTCCCAGCGGGAATAATTTTCACATTGGAAGGTGTTGTAACTTGAAATGGAGATTTGGATGACAATTTTTTACCTATTATAAAATTTATTGTAAACTATTGTTATTTTAATACTAAATATAAAAAAAATATTTAAAAACTTTAATACAAACATATATATATATATATATAGTATTAGTTGATATATATATATATATATATATTGTTAGTTTAAATATATTTTCAATTTAAAAATTTACAAATTTCGCTTTAAAACTTCAGAAATAATATTTACATAGAAATAATACTTTACAATGAATATAATTACATAATCAAAAAGAATTTTTTAATCATATTACGTCATTTTACATTTATACCAATCGTAATTTTTTATATATATGTATATATATTCATAAATTTATATAAAATTTATAATTCAATGTTATATTTGTAAAAATAATATTTAATTACGATAGCATTTTGTACCGCAAAAACTTTGTACCTAACACTTTTATATTTTATTACACAATTCACAAAGCCCGAGTATATGGAACTGAAAAATCGAATTTCTTTACTGTTTGATGATGCTCTTGTTGAGATTTAAGAATTGGCTTTTTCAATTTCCATGTTCTGCATAATGTTCTACCAAATAACGATACATTCTTTTTACTATGTGGCAATTTAACATATCTAAGAAAACTTAAATTTAATGTTGTAGGTAACATAGCATATGGAATTTCAATATTTTCATTAGAAATCTGTAAATTTGAATTAGGAATGACTTTATGAACATCTTTTAGCATTTCCAATTTTGTATGACTACAACTATTTGAAACTAAAAATGTGGCCTCTTTTAAAGTAGAATTTAAATCAATGATCCCAGGATCTGGTGATGGTGTCCGAGTATCACTTATATTTACTATTGGATCATTTTTCGATTCTATATTTTGTGAGTTACTTTTAATACTGGTGTTAATAAAATCTTTTGAAAAAGCAAACACATTAGATAAACTTCTTTCTAGCGAATCCATAGAATCATCTGACTTTCTATCATTTATTGTATCAGATTTTATATGTATATCTTCTAGAATACTAGATAAGTTTAGCTGTTTATTTGTATCATTACAATTATCTTTGTTAATTGACAATTTTGGAATTAAAAAATTTGTTTTAGGGGAAGACGTTTTCTCATTACCAAGTAAGTTGCTAGTATTCTGTAAATGATGTGCTGTTAAATCAGCTAAAGTTTTGAATGCTACAGTATCCGAATCATTTTTTAAAGATGTAGAAGAACTTGACAACGTGAAATCAACAAGAGGATTAAATCCAGATAAAGAGGAAAATTTCATAGGGGAATTACTAATAGCTAAATCTTTGAAACTTTCTAAATTATTTATGAGGTATACATTCTCGTTAATACCTTCACTATTCTCTTGTTTGTTAAATGATAATTTGGGTACAATGAATGAATTAGGCTGAAACTTAGTAGATGTAGCATCTTACCTTACCAATGGATTCAAAGACAACACATGAAACAAAAAAATTATAAATTAAGAAATAGTACTATAAAGTTACTTCTTATTAAAAATATTATGTTAATAAGTAATATACCTGGATGGGGTTCCAAATTGTCCTTATTAACCATCAATGAACCTAAAATTATTAAATTATTCTAACTAAGTCATTAAAGAAATATATAATAAATATACATACCAGCAGTAGCAGTTTTTGGCGAAGATTCTTTTAAAATTAAATCAAGTGCTATTTTGACATCAAATTTTGACTGAATAATCTTTTTTTTAATCTCAGATTCAGGTACCGTATCTCCTATAACATTTTTGATAGATTCCATACATGACATTAGCTTGGCCCATTCAATATCTGTAAGTGTTACATCTTTCTCGTTGAAAGACATTGAAAGTTCCTCATTGTCCTCGTTATCTTCTATTATATCTGGTTCAGTAATGAAGGATGCAATATTTTGTTGTTTACTTCGGTCAAATAAAAACTGTTCAGCTGTAATTTAAACAGTTAGCATGCTTATATTAAAACCATATAAAATCTGATACAGATCTTGAATATATATTAAATAAAAGTACCACTAGGAGATACACAATAGTCATCTTCTACAGAATGTCCGTATACATCGTCATAGCCTTCGTATTCTGTAAAAAATATGTCACGTTAATAATTGACAACTGAACATTCAAAATATTCAGACAAAATATTCGATGTATTTGTGCCCTATTATTATTACATACCTTCTGAATAATTCATGCATCGTACATCGCGATGTCGAGACATTTTGTAAATTTTTGTAAGGTATTGTTTTCTAAAATAATTGTAAAATGTCGTTTCTCACCTATCTTATATTATGTATAACCTCCCATGTTACAAAGAACAGGTCGAGACAAATTCCACCATTTGTGTTGGCAATGTTGATAAGTATCCAAACCGACGATTATATTTTACGTATAGTTTCGCTCATAATGCACTAGTATGTAAATAACTTGTGAACTTCGCCTCCAATTGGACGATATTTTTAGCATCGGTACAATTCAAAATTCGCAATATAAATTCGAGAATTTAATTGGTTTAAATGTAAGATAATTTAATTTCATGTAATTACTTATAAGATATATATCACGCATCGAACTAAATAATATCAAGAGCATATTAATATAAGTTAGTTGTTTAAGTATTTAAAATGTATTTTATAAATGCGTAAAATTTTGAAGAAAGTAATTTATCAGAAACAAAGTCACGCCCATGTGATAAGATTTCTGATTTATTGTATATACGTGTGTATATATATATATATATATACATATATATATATATATATATACACACTTGCAGGAAATATTTTCTCACTTTGTTAACTACTGACTGAGACTTATTGTTAGTTTGATCATTTCGGAATATAAGTGATAAAAAATGACTTCGCTTCCATCTGTATTGAAACACCTGTTTAGGTATGTATTTATATGCATATATATTTGCATATATTATAATATTATGTGCATATGTATTATAACATACATATAATAATGTAACATTAATCTGGGTATTAATTTCACTTTCAGTTACATTGATGATCATAAAACTGAGTATATAAATAATTTGAAAGAAGCAGTAGCTATAAAGTCTGTATCAGCTTGGCCAGATCACAGAAATGAAATAATTAAGATGATGAAATGGGCAGAAGTGAGATTAAAAAATCTTGGAGCCACAACAGAATTGGCAGACGTAGGGAAACAAACTCTCCCAAATGGGAATGTAATTTCTCTTCCACCTGTTTTGTTAGGGACTCTTGGTTCTGATCCTAAAAAGAAGACTGTTCTTATATATGGGCATTTAGACGTTCAACCTGCATTAAAAGAAGATGGTTGGGATAGTGAGCCATTTACTCTTGTCGAGAGAAATGGCAAATTGTTTGGCCGAGGAAGTACAGATGACAAGGGTCCTGTACTTTGTTGGATTCATGCATTACAGGCTTACAAAGCCATTGGAATTGATATTCCTGTTAATCTTAAGGTAAATTTTTATTTTGTATTTATTATTATTTTGTATTTTGCAATTGTAATTTTTATCTTAAGGTAAATTCATATGTAATTGTAATTTTAATCTTAAGGTAAATTTATCTTAATGTAAATTTTGTATTTATTATTATTTTGTCTCTTGCAATTGTAATTTTTATAAATTATAAATTTTCTGTATATTTTATATTTATTAAATATTTTCCAATTTCAGTTTGTCTTTGAAGGTATGGAAGAAAGTGGTAGCGAAGGTTTAGATGAACTTCTTTGGGCACGAAAAGATACATTCTTGCAAGGTGTAGATTATGTGTGCATATCTGATAATTACTGGTTAGGTACCAAAAAACCTTGCATTACTTATGGTTTAAGGGGTATCTGTTATTTCCAAGTGGAAGTGACTTGTGCTGTTAAAGATCTGCATAGTGGTACATTTGGTGGAACTTTGCATGAGGCAATGGCAGATTTGATATATTTGTTGAATACACTAGTAGATGTAAATGGAAAAATTTTGATAAATGGTATCTATGATAATGTTGCTGAAATTCTGAAAAAGGAAATAGAATCCTATGAAACTATAGAATTTGATGTTGCTGAATTCAAAAATTCTATTGGAACTAGTAAATTAACTCATAATGAAGATAAAGTAAGTATTTATAATTTAATTTATTATCATTACGTTATATTATATTTATATTATTGTATATGTTATTAATAAATTTAATTATATTAGATTCAATTGTTGATGCATCGGTGGAGACAACCCAGTTTGTCTCTTCATGGAATAGAGGGAGCATTCAGCGAACCAGGTGCAAAAACTGTTATTCCAGGAAAAGTTGTTGGTAAATTTTCAATTAGAATAGTACCGAACATGACGCCAGAAGATACCGTAGAAAAAGTAAAAGCATACTTACACAAAAAATGGGCCGCTAGAGGTAGCCCAAATAAATTCAATGTCAGTATGTGTCATGGAGGAAGAACTTGGTCTGAAAATCCTGATCATCCAAATTATGTAGCCGGTCGGAAAGCTACTAAACATGTTTATAATGTAGAGCCTGATCTATCACGCGAAGGAGGTTCAATTCCAGTTACATTAACATTCCAAGAAGTTACAGGTAAAAACGTATTACTCTTACCAGTTGGTGCTGGTGATGATGGTGCACATTCTCAGAACGAGAAAGTAGATCTTCGTAACTATATTGGAGGCGTAAGTATTTCTATCAAAGATAATATTATTTATTATATAATTGCTTAAACATAAAGATATTTTATTTCTGATTTAGACTAAATTACTTGGAGCTTATTTGTACGAAGTAGCCCAACTTTAAGATACGAACGTATTGGAGACATAATCAGTATATTGGTTTTATGGGTATATTCAAAAACTTATCTTTTTTACCATATAATACATAAATAACGTATAAAATGATACATATGTATAAATAAAAATTTGAAGGGAAAGGAAGTAAACAAATGCCATTTTACTTATATGTATTTCATTTTTCAAATGAATATAAAATATTATTTTTAATAAAATATATATTTAAATATTATTCTATTTTTATTATTCTGGTTTTATTTTTAATACCCAGGCTGGTTGCCCTTTATGAAGTTCTGCTGGTAATGATATAGTCAATTTTTCACTACTTTGTTTCCACTGAAATTAAAAATTTAATGTTATTGTTATTTTCAATTATACTTAGTATTTGTATTATATAAATTTAATAATTTATATTTGTATTTGTAATAATTTATATTTGTATAATTTAGTATTTGTATTATATAAATTTAATATCTAATAAGATGAAGTACATACATTAATTAGTAACTGAGATCCAAGAGCTGAAATTCGTGTGCTTGGAGTTGTTTTAAATGATCCTAAATATAATACATTTTTATTTGGCCATTCAAGAATTATAGCATAAATTTGATTTGCATTTTTGCTTTGTGTATACCAAACATCATTACTCAAGCTATCATTTTGTGCTTTCCAAGGTTTGGTATTATAAATAGCTTCCTCATTTATTTTTAACCAATCACCTATTGAATACGTTAAATAAATTAGTTATACAAATAAACCTATCGAATATATTATGTTTTTAAATAAATTGCTTATATACACTTTTGCCTTAAAAAAACATACCCATTCCACGTAATCTTTCTTCATATATTGGAGTAATAATACCATCTTTTGTTGGTCCAACATTCATTAATAAGTTTCCTCCACAGCTTACAGTAATTACTAATTCTTTTATCAATCCTGACAAAGTGAAATATTCTGACAACTCAGCATTCCTACGATATCCCCAAGATTTTTTATCAATTGTCATACAGTTTTCCCATTTGTGTGATAAGAGTACTCCTAAAGAAATTAAATTAAAAGCAACATAAATAAAAAATAAAATATAAATATAAATTTAAGTGTATAAGTGATAAATATAAATTTCAAGTGTGTGTGTTGATGCTAGATTTAATTTACCAGGATTATAACGATCAGAACATGTGTAAAAATCACCGTGGTGACATGGTATATTTTGTCCCCATCTATCATTTACTACAATTGTATCCTTCACAGGACTTTCATTATACAACCACGCTAAAAATTCTTTTGATTTCCAATAAACATCTGATGCTTCCCAGTCACCATCAGACCATATAACTTCTGGCTCATATTTTTCCACTAGCTCGTGTAATTCAGGAATTATCTTTTGTTCAACAAAAATTTGCGTTGTAAAATTGTTATCTTTATCAGATAAGTAGAGAGGATTATACCATTCATACAAAGAATGATAAAGTCCAAATTTCAAATTAGTTGAACTTCTTATTGCTGTAGCTAATTCTCCTGAATTTAATAATCATCAATCAAAGATATAAGATAATTAAAACAAAAAATTCAGTTCAATGAATTATCTTTAATTATGTTCAATGAAATCTTACCTATAAGATCTTTTTGTGGTCCTACATCTACAGAATTCCAACTGAATGAATATTTTGAAGGCCACAATGTATATCCCTCATGATGTTTACTTGTTAGTACAATATACTTTGCACCTGAAGCTTGAAATAATTCGCTCCATTGTGTTGCATTGAAAAATTCAGCAGTAAATTCATAAGCAAAGTCTTGATATGTAAAATTAGGTGGATACCTTTGTTTCATAAAGTCACGATATTTAGTATTAGCTTTTTCTTCTAAAAATGAAAGTTCCTCTTGAATTCTTTATAATTTCATATTATTTTATAACAGGTAAAAAAATTTTGATTGTATAATAAACAACTATTGTAATTAACAATAATAAAAAAAAAGATTACCTTTCCAATTATTCCAAAACCATTCAGAGCCAAAACTTGGAACGCTAAAAACACCCCAATGAATAAAAATACCAAGTTTTGCATCATCATACCAATTTGGAAGTGGACGGCTGTCTAAACTATCCCATGTTGGAGAATATTGGTTTAATTCTGTTTCTATCGGCCATAATGTTTCTATATCAGATGTTATTAATACATATTGGTCTTCCCATGATGTGTGCAATATTGATAAAGTTAATATAATGTAAACTGACAAAATCATTACTGCAGAGTTCATTTACTGCAAATAAATTATATAAGATATTACGCTTTATATATACATATATCTTATCACATAAAAGATTAAAAATTAGGATAAAAATTATTGATTACCAATATTGATTTTATTGTTTAATTTATAACAAGATTAAACAATGTAAATTAATTAATTTTTATTTGTCAAATGTGTTATTTCATTATAAAATAATGTGACAAAGTAATTTACATTGTAAATATAATGTTTAAAACAATCAACATTTAAAAGAAAAAAAACTAAATATCTATAATCGTCATTTGTCACGTTTTCTAAAAATTCTAAAAATATGTTTTATGAAGTAAAGTTAATGTGAACGTTTAAAAAATTTTATCATACTAGGTAACTATACTAACTACGGCAGACAAATGAAAAATTAAAGAAATGCTATAAAACTAATAAAATAGATTAGGAATAAAAATCTGAATATTTTGTTGCTAATTGTTCTTGCTGTTTACTTTAATATTAGTCCCATATCTTGTCTATAGCCAATGGCATACTACTAAATTATGATAACGTTACAGAATTTAGGCAAATTCATTCGAGTGATAGATTGATAACAATATTCAAAATTTGCAAAATTTGTACATGCAAAACAGTGCGAACACGCTTCTGTGAATTTCTAGCATCTATTGTAGGTAACTGTCTTGATAAAAAATTTTTTTGGAAAATAAACTAGAAGATTAGAGTGTAAAATTTTTAATTTGCCGATATTTCTTAGAATTAACAAAATTCCACCATGCCGTCTTGGATACCGATGGAATCTAATCCAGAGGTAATGATTTTCATCTATATTATTAGTATTAAAATTAAATAACATTATTGTTTTTTATATAAATTAAAATCATTCTTATCTTTGTTTTAGGTTATGACAAAGGTAAGTCGCTGTGATTTTCCATTATTGATATTGACGTTCAATCTTTTGATAACGTTACAAATGTTTCTTAAAGTTTTTCAATTTATTATATTATAATATATCTGTTTAAGTATTATAAATGATTTATTTATATTATTATAAAGTAAAACTGTTGATGATTTTACAATTACTAAATAAAATTTATTTTTCAGTTTTTACACAAATTAGGTGTATCGAAAGATTGGTCTGTTGTTGATGTTTATGGCTTAGAACCTGATTTATTAGCACTTGTACCTAAACCAGTCGCTGCTGTTATTTTATTGTATCCTTTATCCAAAGAGGTATCAAAATTAAGATTATATTATTACATTTGTTTAACATCATGCATCATGATATGTGTAAATATTTTATATGATTTAGGTCAGAGATCATTTATATTCAGATGAGAGTTTAGAAGACAAAGAGGAAGTTGCAAGTACTTGTGAAGATACAGAAGTTTTTCACATGAAACAATACATTCATAATGCTTGTGGTACAATTGCATTAATCCACAGTGTTGGCAATAATCGAGCCATGTAGGCATTTCATTAAAAGTACAGAAAGTTAATTGTTGAACAGATCTTATATGTTATAGATAATTTAATTTATTTTTGCAGCATAGATCTTCAGGATGGTTTTTTAAAAACCTTCCTAGATAAGGCGAAGAAACTTTCCTTTGTGGAATGTGGAAAACTTTTGATGGAATCAGATGGCATTAGTATCACTCATAAAGATGTAGCACAAGAAGGTCAAACAGAGGTATGATTCTATTTTGTATACTTATAGAAATGAGTACTAATTGAAAATATTCGATAGGTACCAAGTGATGAAGCACAAGTATATCATCATTTTGTAGCATTTGTACACAAAAATGGAATTTTATATGAATTAGGTAAATATTTTAATGCTATTTATAGTAAGCGCAATTCTTATAATATATTTATATACATATACTTTATATATGGGATTTTCTTAGATGGACGTAAATCTTCTCCTATTAATCATGGTCCAACTAATCCAGAAACACTGTTAGAAGACGCAGCACGCGTTTGTAAAGAATATATGGCACGTGATCCAGAAGAAGTATGCTTCACAGTTCTTGCTCTTGCTAATAGTGATGCGGCAGCATTGTAACTTATTACATATGATGTAACATATGTGCTTTTTCTGTTCAAATAATTTATTTTATGTTGTATAGTTACTTCTATATTGCATTTATTAATGTCTGCTGACTACTGATATATATCAAATGTGAAACAAACAAACAAACAAAAAAAAGTAAACGCTTTGAATGATAAAAGTATTAAAAAATATTTGAAATCGAACAAAAATGAAATTTGCTTTTTCGATGTAATACGTTTTTTTTAAATACTTTTATATACTTTTTACATAGATCTATCTCATTTTCTATATTATTTTTTCATGAATAAATGTGGCTTAAATATTTTCGTAAATTTTAATTAATAAAACTAAACTAAGTTTATGGTAGCTGTGTGATGATTGTTTGTATACTGTTTATATTTGCTCTAAGCAATTAAAGTTGTATGTATCTGTATTTGCTATGCTTATTAAAAAATCTTTTCTAAAAAAAAAAAGAGGAACACATCTGTTGTTAAATTCTCCTACACACTAGTTCTTACTTTCTTATTAATTATTTTTCAAATTTACATATTTTCAAAGATAATTGAAAGATGTTCATAATTGAAAGATTGACAAATTTATGAAAAATAATTTTTACAATTCAATTATTAACTTAGACTAATTTTCTTAATGACACGTGCTTTCAATGAAATTTTTCCAAAAGCCTGAATATGAATAAACAAATATGTACACATTTGTTTTAGCAAACCGTTGATATCGGGGATAAGTCTATGATACATTATTTGTTTCAATGAAATCATCGAAATGGAATGACATCGTTGGGAAAGAATAGATTATCCTTATATAATTGAAATACCTTTCTTTTCTCTATTATCAGAGATCGTAAAACTCGTCGGTCACTGACCAGAAGCCAGCAAAAGGCCTAGTTATTTTAGATTCTCTTCCGAGAGTGAGCATCTCGGCATCACTCTCTAAATAGAAGCCTAAAGACACAAAATAAAATCGAAACATGAGCTTATAATCGTTTATCTTCTTATTTCTTTGTCTTGCATAACGCGATTTATAAATAAAACAAATGAACAAGAACTTGAGAAACAGCATTACCACGAATTATCACTTTGATTGAGATAATTGAGTGAAGAATTTACATGAAAATAAGAATGTTGAAGGCAAATGATTAGCGTGTATTAGTCATTGTTTTTCACTTCAGTTTGTTTCAGGAAAAATTTCGTTGTGGAAAATTTTCTACATTGTTCTCAATGTTACGAGCGTGAGTCGTTCTTCCTATGGGATTCGTGCGATTCATCGATCAATGAATGATTAATGAATTTTTCTTAATATATTGCAAAGATTGAAATGATTCATTCTTTTTCTTCCATATCGGTTGATTTGTTAGCAAATCTACAATGTAAGGATTTCAATTATGAACGAAATACGTATGTTGGTATGTGAAATGTGCATTTTTTATGATTTATTATTTTCTTCGTGTTCCATGTTTTTTTTTTTTCTCAAATCTATCTTTGATCTATCAACGACAAAAGGAAATAACCATTTTATAATGTATTGAACAATTTTCTAGTTATTGAATTAACGATCGATATCATTACAGAGATACAAACCTTTTGCTCCTTAGGACGATTGATATCGAATTAATTCCCAAGATAAGAAGCATTGAGAAATTCCCAATAAAATTTTTCCATTAACAGCTCTATTACATTTACACAATGGAGTTCGATAATAGAAGACAAAGAATTTCATTAGTTCAGCTCGATTTAAGCAAATACTGCGTCATCGGAATGGAAATTTTCGACCAAGATAAAGCAGCTGTGTTTTCATACTTTAAGCTCGAATATTTTTTTGATCATCTAGTAGATTCTAGATTCTAGATCGTAAAAGATTTGGGAGAATATTTCAATATGTTCTGAAAAATGTTTCAATATTTATATGTTGTCGTGTATGCAGGATCACAAAAATATTGGAACTTTCATTGGCTGATAGTTTATAAATTTATATTTTTATATTTATAGTTTATATTTTTATGATAAGTGTTCAGATATTTTTATGAGCTAATATAGATAAAAAATACTGCAAATCTGAAACAAATTGCAAAATCGAATTTAAAACAAATGAATGAAAACAATATCATTTAACAATCATGCACGACGACTTTATCTTTTACATGTTAAAAGTAAAAAAATTAGGATTATTCAACGTTATCAATAAAAATATATATATATATATATATATATATATATATATATATATGCGAATCGGCTATTATCATTTGAAATCGTAATGTTAACATTAATCTGTCGAATGATTGATGCGTAAATGATAATTACTTACATGTTTTAATGAACAACAGCAGAATATTCCATTATGCGTAATGTCTTTACTGATAAAATATACAAAAGGTATAGAGTAAATTTTGGGACTTAACATTGATAAAATTCTCAATGAAGACAATCAGTAAGTAAATCATATTACAACTATTGTAAAAATCTACGACTATCTCTTCGAGCAAATGCGAATTTACTGGGACTGATAGTTTCTGATTTTTGAGCATAGGATAATTTATTGAGATCGCGAAAAATTATTAAGAAACACTCCCCGTCTATATTCGAGTTCTGCATTGCAATTATTTTCCAGTAAGTTAATCATTTATCGATTTAATTTATTAGAAATATGTTAAATAGTTTAAAATTCGTTCAATTTCTTGTTTTAAATTGAATACTACATATAACTGAATATTACATAATTACATAAGACAAAAATAACATACTGCGATGAAACTTTTATTTATGTAAATTCGTATAATTTCAAGAAACGAAACATTTGTCAATCTGTCGAGTGAATTATGTAATATGAATTTTCCGTGCTTATTAAATTTTCTACAGATGCATAGTTGTTATTTCACTGTTACATGCCTTAATTTCTCCGTATTTCAACATAATGCCTGTTAGATTTCAAAACGACATAGTGAACAATCAAAGTGTCAGGAATTAAGGAAACTTCTCATGCATAGGAACTTATAATATGCATTCGTCCATGGCGAAGTTGAATTTAAAGTCGTCCCGCATCCATAGAAATGTATAGGTACAGTTCCATACATTTTTCATTAAACAGATACGATCGATGTTAATCGATAAATTTGTCAGATGCAAGAAATCAGTTTGACTCTTTTATCTGTTGACTTTTTTTTAGATGTTTATCAATTGGGTGCAACAATTAGGTAACGAAAAGAATGTTGAGAAAGATATTTCTTTATTGTCACAGAAGAAAGTCAATTAAATTGTGTGGAAGGATGAGGGCAAAGAAAGAATTTGAAGAATCGATGAAGACAAAAATAAAGGAGGGTGATGGANGTTTGTAATTCAAAAAAAAAAAAAAAAAAAAAAAAAAAAAAATAAAGGCGAGCCTTTAGATTAAAATCGATTAAAACTCAAAATTTTCCGATCGTCGAGGATATTTTTTTTAATAAATGAAACGGAAGGAGAGAGCAACGACGATTCTTTGTAATGATTAACTATCACAGTTGTTACAATCTTTCTATTATTCAATTTTTTAAATCAATGCTATCTGAACACGCGATGCTATCAATACTTAAAGGCATTGTAATATCTACACGACAAGGACTTGGATTAGTTATTACTCGCACGCAAAATGGTAATTCAGCATGATTATTTCGCATGCAATAGCTCAGGCGAACATTGAACCAACTAAAAAAGATGCTTTTGGAGGTCGAAGAATTGTTGATTCTATCATAGGAAGTACCTAATATAGTACCATATTTAGTACCTATATATATATAGTTGATTTATAGTATCGACAAAAGTGATCGCAAACTCAAAGAATTTTTAACAGTAGCGATTTTTCACTACTATGCTAACTTGATTCCTCATCGATTAACTCTATAGGAATTTTTACACAGAAATTAAAGATTTTCATCTGTTATTCATCTGTGATTCAATTCACTTTTATTTTGGTTTATTTTCTAAATTACGTATAGAGAACTCAGAAGTTCAGTGTATGTGACTTCTTATTAAAAAATAACTCCTTCTGTTATTCTACGATTGTAATGATTGTTATATCATAGTGTAATAACGATCAGCTTGTTCTACAAAAGTTTTATCCAAAAANAACAAAACTTTTAACCAAAAAAAAAAAAAAAAAAAAAGAAAAGGATATTTGCACAAGTCGGTTTTAATCAAAAATGTCCTACACTTCTGAGCCTTCTAACATAGCAAATCTTCCCTATTTCAGATCTAATTTTCTCCAATTTTAAAAATTCAATTTTCCAATCCTCTAATTCTTCGATTTCACAGTGTGTAATCTCGCGTCGTCACTGCGGCGTGAATTCAAATTAAATTCGAGATGGAGACACGTTCGATTGATCGATAATCGATTCGGAGGAGGTGCAAGCGCGTAGCCGCGAAATTTGTGATTGTTTCCGGTTTTCAATTTTCCAGCGATTGGACGCCTTCGTCGACTGCGGGGAAAGGTATGATAAGCATGTTTGCCACGGATGAAATTCAGGGGCCGTGAACGTTTCGCCAACGACGAGAGAGAGAGAGAGAGAGAGAGAGCTCAGAATGACACCGGCCAGGAGACGGCCAACAACACTAAAGAGTATTTAACAAGCAGCTCTAAGCAGAGAGTCTTTGGGTGGTCGGTTCTCAGTAGCGCGACTTCGTTTCAGTCGCGCGGAAGCAGCCGACCGTTGCACGTGTTCACGAACCGAACGAACAACCGCTACCATCTATGGGTTACCAGTACACTCGTTCTTCTATCTGGATATTTTGAATTGACCACGAAAAAGTGAGTACACGATCTTCGTCATTCCCTTGTATCTAAACTCGGCCGGTTATAAGTAATATCAAAATACCATCTATCATAATGATATACATGTACAAGTATGTACTTCTTCTGTATTAGTAATTTTCTTTACCGTGAAATTTTGTTTTGCATGATGAAGTGACAGTTTGACTAATTGTCAAGTTACAATTTGAAGTTTATATATATATATATATATATATATATATATATATATATATATATATATATTTTTTATTTAG